>JAGVSP010001044.1:0-67956 GCA_022494985.1 Micrasema minimum
TCTGTATAGATAATAATCGTTATGTGGTTATTTTTCCCGCAGAATGCTACCGGAAAATCTAAAGATGCTGCAACACTATGTACATTCTTATAATATAAAATGTAACGTAACCTGTATTAGTATGTCGAGTCTCGAGTGTGATATCAGGTATTCAAGTAAAACCACCTTTTTGTACATTACAATGCCCATGTGAACATGCTTAACAAATTGGAAACTTGTATTTATTAACACTGAAGAAGTAACTTTTGTTACTGGCAACAAAACTTCCACACGCAAGTGTCGCACACAATAATTGACGTTTGTGCGCGTGCTATGGAAAACATAAACACAAGGCTTTGAATTGTGGCGGGAACATTTCCCGCCGAAAGGTCGTTTCATTGTCTATCCCCACTTGTAACGGAAGCGTGTCGAGTCAAAGACGCAAACTTTTTACTTTTACTCCTCATCACCCAGGGGCAAATGATCAACCCTTTTTATTTTTTTCTCCTTGCTACCCTGAGATCTTGGATCTAATGGTTGAGCTGTCAGATCCGAGTGGCAAAAGAAACCTCTACTCATCCGCGACAATGAGTTTCGTCATTCGCTTTGAAAGCGCACATATTCATGTGTGGTGTTCGCACATTGTTCGTCTACCATACTCCCAGCACCAGCAGTGCATTGTGGTATAGACCTTTGATATTATAATACATACGACGAGATCCGCCATGTTTGAACCACCAGATTAATATTGAACGCCATGCCTAAAAAATGGTGTGATTATTTAAAATTGAGTAAGTAAATGTTATTGGTGGTATCCCCCAGTAATTTGTTGCATAAATAAAATATTTTTAGCGTGCCAAAAATTGTCGTAACTCTAATTATTTAAAAAAAATAGTTCATTTACCTTAGTGATTAAAAACTACAAAGTATTATATCACCGAACTTATCATCGAAATGAATTTAAAAGTAACTTGATTGCTTTTTTCATCCGAAAATTGAGACATTTTGTATCTAATCAGACATATCTAACATAAAGATGATGTCCCCAAGAATAATAGTATAAATAGATACACAACATAATAAATCGAATAAATTGAGTGGTGCGTGTAATATTTTCGTAGTAGATTCCAATACGACACCTCCCAGCATTTCTTTAGATATGACTTTCCCCATTATACAAATTTAAAGAACTTTTTGTTAAGAAACTAACTCGGCTCCCTTTGTTGCCGGCTTTACAGACAGTAAAAATCTTATAACGAATAAAGGAAAGTCTTCCTTCCACAATGTAGTCGTTGGAATAACAAGATCTCAACGAGTATCAGGCCTTTTATATGCGAACACAATAATTTCATGGTAACAATGGATTTCTATGTGCGCCCAAAAGATACGAAGCAAAATTTAGGCGAAGTACTTACGTAGGTAGGTAGTTTGTGTAAATAAAACGCCTATTATTTGGCAAGATCGTTTCGGATGTTTTATGTACACACATTATTATACATTTCCCTAAAATACACACCGTACAACAACATATTTTAATAAAAATATGCCTGTATGCATCTAAACATAAATATTTCAATATTTTCAGCGTTTAATTTGAAGTGCAACACGTGATGGCGTCACCTAGTAAACACCCTATCTGTTGATTACATAGAAAACAAGTTCCTAGTTATACATTTTATCTAGTGCGCTGTGGCGCGGCGGAGGACGCTAAAGCTTCTGCAGAAAGCGCGGGAGTTTTTCCCGCCAAAGGAAAATTCATCTCAGGCAGCGCCATGTCTGCGGCTTACCCGCGCAATATTCTAAATGTGTTGCCAGTCTATTCAAAAGATTCGAATTTATCATAGAAAACGTTACGTAAAATTTTATATGGCAAGTTCCCCATTGCATAAGGAAACATAATACATTCGTCGTGAAAATGTTATTGAAAAAAGTTATATAAAATAAACTAATAAATTAAAGTTTCAAAAATATGTTTTGTATTATGAAGCACATAAGCTTTCTTAAATAAATATTTAAAAATACTTAGAAACTACTATTTTTATTTTTCAGTAAAAACGTCTCCCTTTTTTTATTTATTGGATCAAATAAAATTAATTTTTCAATCTATAATTTGATTTTTTTATACAATGCTTGAAATATACAACTCCCTTACGTACGTAGGTACTTAATAAACAATTTGAATTTCGTTATACATTTGCCTGTTTCCCTCAGAATCTTCATTTTTAAAAATACATAAAATATTATTTTATAATAATGAACTATATTAATTTTTCACTAAACAATTTTTACTTATTTTATACCTTTTAAATTTGAAATCCGTAACAGCAGTTCCTATCACTAAGCCACGAATCGACTGAAAATTAGATTAATTTATCTTCTTATTATGAAGAGAAGCAAGCCAAAAATATTTTTTTTTGTGCCCAATATATTTTTAGCTTTACGTTTAGAACTCTCGTAAAAATAATCATCATTAAAAGCTGCCAGAATTTTCAACTATTGCAGATTGGATATAGGAAACCGCGCAGCTTAAACCTCAAGCTAGAAGCTTTTGAAAAGCTGCTCATGTATTTTGGGAAAAGTATTCAAAGATGTATAATACATCATACTTTCTTAAGACTTATGAGGATGTAAAACTTAGGATATCCGTCCGAATGAATCTAGCTAACTCCGTAACATGAATGCAATATTTCGGCGGCGCATAATGCAATGAAATGCAACCCTCTTTAATCTCAGAAGTAGTACATAACGTTGTTAATGTTGGAATCTTAAAGTAATGCACGAGTATTATTGAAATATAAATAAAAAAATCCCACATTCTGTTCTACACATGAATAGACGATCCGTGGTTCTACACGGATAGACGATCCGTGGTTCTACACGGATAAAATAAATCTTAGAATGTACAAATTTCTGTAAATTATTTGATTCTTTGCTACATTGTTACGCACTTATAAAACAAACTGAATTATGAGATAAACAAAAAAATTGTGAAATAAGAAACTTCACTGTCTAATAAAAAAGATTAGAAAATAATAATACATATTCCCGATACTTAAATAATGTTACGTATCACAACAACCTTAACATTTTTAAATATTTTATACGAACTCATGTTGCCACACTATGACAATCGATATGAAACGAGAACTTAACAATAAATTAAATAATGTAAAATAAATGTCTTTTTAAATATAAAATAACATAATTAATTAGTAGGTAATACTACTAGGTAATAACCATTTTTATACAAGTTTTACAAAGTACACCTTGAATATAAAAGAATCAGTTATGTCCAACATAACTAACTAACTAACCAACCATCACGCCATTTCTCCGAAGTGGTAGGCAGAGAGGATAGAACGCCACACCACTCTGTCCTGGCAAACTTCCCTTGCTTCCTCCACATTCATACATCTTCTGCATGCACTCACGTCGATTATTCCGACTTTTCACATGACCACTTTCAAGTATTTGTTGTACTTGATTATGCCAAGTCTTTCTCTGCCTTCCTCAACTTCTACAACCAGGCACACTCGCATCGTAAATCCTTGTAGCCGTTCTTTCATCGTTCATTCATTCCACATGACCGAACCATCGTAAAAGACCTTTCTTAATTTTGTCGATAATGCTTATCTCATCAGCCTCGCATTCTGCTCTAATTCGACATTAGGGCACCTACCACCTATCTACACATGGTTTTTTCCACACATTTGCCTGTGAGATCGCACTTCAACAGCATTCAATCTACTTTCGTCACTTTTTTCCAACTCCATGCTTCGCTTGTGCAATGAAAGCCCCACCCTTTCCCTAGACTGCTTTAAAGACTATTGAGTCTTTTTTCAGTCCAGCCAACTCTGCCGATTTTTTCAACAAGCTAAACCGCGATTTTAAGATTGTTAGTGTGATAAAAATACGGATGAATTTACGTTGTGTACGCGAACAAATGCTTTCATTATTATAATTGTCATTGTTTCCATCACCCAAACCAACCAGAGTCGGCCCAAATTAACAGTAGTAGGGTATGTTAGTTTCTACCCCGATCATTATTTATTAGTAATTACAACCACCCGTGTGGAGACCGGTATCCAGCCTTGCCAGGCCCCCCGTCCCAGACATCCACCCGTGCATCCGCGGTCAAGGTCTCAATGGAGGGGGGATTAGGGAAAAGAGTAGGGATTAGGAATGTATAATGTTCAACAATAAAATGTTGTCCTAGCTTTTATTTCCTTAATTGTATCTTATTTTAATTGTACCTGTGTATATATGTGTTAGAATAATTTTATGTTTGAAATGGACTTAAGTCCGTAAACAAAATTAAATTAAATTAAATAAAAACATGAATTGCTGATACGTAGGTAGGTTCTAGGTACCTACGTAAACATTTTAAAGAGTTTTTTATTATTTAAGTGCCGCCCAATTCAATATAATATTTTTATTGGATCGGTCACACATACAGATCCCGCCATCACCAAGAACCTAACTTGTTCGAATACAAATCAGGGGTATAATGAAAGCCAGTTCCAGCCGAGTGGTTACGGAGAATACAGGAAGAAAGTTGGCCGGCTACCATTAACATATCCAGCCTCTCGGACAGAATGGAAATGGAATTAATAGAAATTATTGCTTCCCGCCTCGGAGAGCCCCTTTTATTGGAAGTTTGAATCACCTGCCGATTTTTTACCGCTTTACTGGAAAATGTTTTCCAAGTCTTTGGAATTTTCCATCAGTCGGCAGTATGAAAGGTTCAATGGGTATTAAATCATTTCGTGAATGCTATTTTAATAAGTACCAAAATACCCATTATAGATACTCGCTACACAAACATTTGATTTATATTACGGGTAAAGCCCGCTATATATGGGACAGTTTACTACACAGTTTTCTGTGCAGTCTGAAAACGGTCCCGTATAAAGCTAAAACTGCATGAAAAACTGTGTGCTAGTGTCAGATTTAAGCTGACATGACAGTCATATTTTTAATGTAAACGTTTAAATAGACATTGGTTTATTGTATTCTTTTAAATACGTAAAAAACCAATAACATATTTACATTATTAGCTAAATATACAATTTCCTGAGAGCAAACATACGATAATAACTTACAATCGCGTTTCAAAAATACACATATTTAGCGTGTCTTTTGACAGTAGTTTGACAGACTGCACAGTTTTCTGAACAAGAAACTGTGTAGTTTTCTGAACAAGAAACTGTCCCATATAAAGCGGGCTTAAATGAAAATTACCGGCCTCAGTTGATATAAATAGTTTTTTTTGTTGATAGCAAATATGAATAAATTAGTAAATATTGCCTAGAAATATGTACATTTTTCGTTGCCGTACGGACGAAGAGAGCTAAACCACGCATGTATTGTTTTGAGAAAATAAAAAATTAAATTATGAATAATAAAAGTTATGATTGTATGGAGAATCACTTGCCATCTTCTCACACTTTGGCAAAACTCACTACTGTAACAATGCACTTCCTTCAATATTATAAACTTCCTTACAGTTTTATAATAAATATATCGTTATTCGAAAAAATTGGGTTGGCTCTTTTCCCACCACGACCGACGCGACGACTAATTGCATGGCCATTTAAAAATGTACAAAAAAATATTTTCTTTTACAAAAAAAATTAATTGTTTAAGATCTATGATAAAACCACATTTGCAAGATTTCCTTTTATGATTTTACAAATTTATATCATTATGTTCATTCAATAGAGAGCTTTTGGATTCCATAAACAAAATTTAATCATGCATCTGGATACCGACGACAATCCGTGGGCAGTTTAGTACAAACTGAAATAGTTTTAAAATATTTTGTTATATTTTATTATATTTTAATACTGGATAGTTTTTTTCGTAAAAGTAAAAAAACCTTGAAATATAAAGCTTAATCTATACTGTACGTGTATTGCACATGTCTTATTACTGAAAAGGCCTTTTTTAATTAGATTCTGCAATAAATCACATTGATTCAAAATACGACAACTTAAGTCCTTATTTGCAAATCCACAATGGACCCAACCCACCAACTAATCTAACACACGAAGGCTGAAATACTTGATTTATGTTTAATTTATGGCGGCTCGTAAAAAAGTCTATATATTATGGCATAATGTCCCACATATCCCCATTGGAGTTCGGCTCGGGTGAATAGGGAGAGATTATTCATTCGAAATTTTTTTCCCTCCTAAAAAATGATGAAATTATGTTTATTCGGATGGTAGATAAATGCAAATTTGTTTAGTGCGTTAACTATCATGGTACATGGTACAGTCCGCTGCGGAAAATTTGTCGGCAGCTTACTTCAGAACTAGGGGATGTGAACCTGACTTGGGAAGACAGCCGATAACGCTCCGAGCGGCCAATCGCAAAGGTGATTTATGGAATCCATATGCTCGACATAGGGAGCTGATATGGAACGATAATGACGATGATAATAGATACCTATTAGAGGACATGTCATGGTATTCACGCAGAATTCACTTCTTACACAAAATACATGTTTCTGGGAGTGACGATTATTGCAGCTTTTCTAGCGTCCACTTTATCAAAACATTAATAGTATTACTATTATTTTCTCATCCGTACAAACGTACATAATTAACGTTTGATTGATTTCATAAACATTATTATGTAGTTGTGACGGATTAAAGAGTGGAATGTTGAGGTATAAACAAAAATTGTATTTCTATCAAACCTTTTCCAATACAAACTCATCAAAATTCTATTCCTTTTTTGAATCTGTGCAATCACAAGTGCACAGATCACAACCACGTCGTTTTCTATTATCTGTCCGTTTCTCTATGGTTTCCTCCGCTCTATAGTTCCTCCCGCTTGCGAGTCCGTGGCAAGTTCATGCCAGACATCGATATGAATGGATGTCGGTTTTGAATGGAAGCGTGTATAATCAGTCACACCACAATGAGATTCCACGGAACGGACAAAAGGGGGCGCCAACATGTAGATAGGGCAGGACCGTCGTGGATATTACAATTTTCTCTTCAATATATTATCCATGTTTGTTTTATTCAATCACTGTTATGTACAAAGTCACACTTTTCATCTCCAGTGCGATCACCAACATAGGCAACATATATCCTAAAGCCAAAATAGTAATTGCTGGAGATTACAACATTCCGGAAGTGATGTGGTATACACAAGATCCGTTTTATTCTGTCAATGGTGTCGTGGAAACGTCATCTTAAATATGTGTAACAAAGAGTTAATAGATTTAACTACTGAGAAAAAAAGGCTCACTTAACTTATAACATTTCAAAAAAACTATCTGATTATGTTAACTTCTCAAATTTAAGAGCTAAATGCAAAGCATCTAATAAAAATTGTACGATGAAATTCAAAATAACATGGAATCATCACTATTAATAACTTGAATGTAAATTTATTTTTTCAAACGCGTATCCGATATTCATAATAATCAGTCTGATATCCCCATTGTAATGTATTATAAAAATACCTTTATTATATTATGTATGGTATTTATACTTACATTTGTTCTGTAAAAGCCCCATGGGCGTGAATAAATAAATAAATAAATATCTACATGTAGATGTATCGTAGTTGTGACGCTTATTATTTTGTTATTTATTTATTTGTTTGTTCTTTTACATTCTTATTATTGTAACCACACGCGTACCGACGAAGTATAGTAAATACCATTAAATTTGATTATTGAATTGATTTGAATATTGCTAAATGCGTCTGTATAAATACCCATTTAAATAAGGGCTTAATCATTTTCAATGGAAAATATTTAAAAAATTGATACCGCGTTTTATTTTTAACAATTTTCGTTAGATACATAAAATTGTAAATTAAATACGTTTTAAAAAATTAGTCTTTGTAAAATAATAGAAATTATTTTGAAAATATCACTGACGTTTATTTCTCAAGTCCGGCCCTCGAATGGGGGCGAAGCCCCGCGACAAGTGGCCCCGCCGAACGACAATGCCTGATATAAAAATGCCTTGACTCCGAGTCTCGTTCGCTTTGTATTGTTGCAGTCAGTCATATTTCCCTGGAATTATTATTTGGAAACCCTCTACTCGGGATAGACAAACCGAGGGCCAGATAGAAAAAAGAGGAAAAATTCTGGCTGTGCCCAAATCCAAAGGCACGAGACTCAACGACAATAATAAACCAATGTTCTATACATACATAAATACATATCCTTTCAATATGAAGTCGACAGCGAGGGACCAGGATTTTATTAATATTTTTTAGAATGATGGAAGAACAGCTAAAAGATATTACATAGATTGGCAGTGTTTCTGGGTGTAGAAGTCATGGAAGGCCAAGGAAGACATGAAATGATTAAGGTCATACCCCACCTCGTGACTCGCGGCCAATTCCCATACAAACGTATTCTCCGATTTTATCCCTAAAATTTAACATCAGAACAATTATTTTTTGACGTGATAACGTCTAATAAATCGATGAACGCCGGCTGCACACACGAAAAAGCATGACTCATTGTCACGTTCCGCCTGAGCCGAGTGTGCAAGCGAGAGCGCGGAACAAGCGATAGAAAGGCACGATCGGCCTAAGCGTTCGGTTTGTGACGCATCTATCTCTCTTCCACTCCATCGGCAAATAATCCATAAATTGTTAATAGCATATTGTTACTAGGAATAAATTTGTATAATTTTTGAAGTAAACAAATATTTGAATTAACGAGTGCAAAAAAATGATAATTTATGGAAAAAATTGTAATTTTCAATTAACTCCTGCTTTGTATTATACAAAATAATGATAATTCAGTAATAATAATTCAATTCAATTAATAAAAGTATGCTATTTTTCATCAATGTTTTCTTATGACGTTATCGCGTAAAATTATCGTCCGCAAACCGACTTTACAGACAACCAAATGTTTTTTTTACACATTTACCGATCGACCAGACGCGTGTTTGCATTTTTAAAATATTTTATTTGTTAAAAGAGATAGGTAAATAAATTATTAAAAAATTTGGTCGATATCTTAGTGTGAAAAAAGCATTGCCCTAATGTTAAATTCCAGGGAGCAAATCGAGGAATACGTTTGTAAGGGAAAGCGGCCGCGAGTCACGTGGAGGAGTAGGTATGCTCTTAAGTAGGCACAACAAGTACTTAAAAGCGGATATGTAAAAAGTCGGAATAACTGATGTGCGTTTAAGAGATGATTATGAATGTTGAAGACGTAAAAAAAATGTGCAAGAACAGAGTAGTGGGGCTTTCTATCTTCTTCGTAGAAAATGGTGTTATGAGTTGAGTAATTTTTTGAATATATTTATATTTTATTTCGTTAGTGTAAAGAAATCAATGTCTACTAAAAGAAGTTTCCAATAAAATTCTGGTTCTACAATTATTGATTTATTTAATAAATACTAACTTGTACTATGACGCGTTTCGTCCTGCTAAGACATTTTCAAACAGTTTGAACCTAACATGCCGAATGTGTGAAAAATGTTTTTTAATAGGAACAAATTAATGTTGTTAAAAACAAGTATTGACTGATAATAATGATATTACGAGAGGGGATCGTCATATCTCCTACGTCATCTGATACAAAGATAAGCTCCATGGCACATGATCATAAAATATATGCATAGCATAAATGAATCGGAGAAAAAAAAAGAATTAGGTAGCAGAAAACACAAAAAAACGTGCAATATCCGGTGCAAAAAATATGCCATTTACGTCATCTGCGCTTCGATTCTGTAAGTGTTTTTAAACTACTGCGCATACGATTTTGTACTGAATTCGTATGCGCAGAAGTGTCTTAAGCCTAAAGTACGAGAGGGTTATTTAAAAGGGGTTTACGGAAATGCAGATTGAAATAACAAGATATAATGAGAAATCTTAAGCATTAAGGGATGAAAACTGGCCATAAACATCGCTAACGGCCTCGCCTATGAGCATCAGCATTTTTTAACATCATCTTGCTTTGCTAACGCCAATAATAAGCTTAATTTGTGTGTAATTCTTTACGAAGCAGCCGCACGACTTTTTGCGTCGGTTCTGTATTCTTAACTAATTCTATTCATAACCAATGAATCGAGGCGGATTAATCAGACGTTTACAACATTTGGCTGAAAGGTTTTACAGGATTTCTTTACGAGTATTACTTGCAAAGAAAACTTATTTACTTTAGGTCATGTTTTAGATTTTTTTTATTCGATATCTTTATTATTTTTTGAAAATGTTGGCCATTTAATTGTCAGCATGCAAACATTTCGATGCCATTATTGAATGATAAAATATTACGTATTTAATTAAAATATCAACGAATGATCGCTAAATAATTATCCTAACCGACACTTTTTGTCAAATTCACTTTTTGACGTGTTTCAAAACCTACCTCTGTTTACGAAATCTACGAAAATACTACGAAAAAGATACGTCTTATCAAGTCTAATTGTTATCGCCAAAATGATCTTAAATATAATTTAAACCGCAAAACCATTTGGACTATCTTCACCATCATAATTTATCTGTACATAGTTGTTAGGAATTTTTATTTTAGATAATTAAATACTGAAATCCATGCAGCCTATATAAGAGTGTCTGTTTTGATTACTAGCAACTTTGTTACCAGTAAAGACTTCACTTTGCTACTAACTTCACAGTAATTAACCCATATAGCCAGCTGTCATTGTCAATTCTATCTCTTCTCTCAAAACCTTCAGCCAGTAAACAACTACTTAAAAGCCTTTGCAAGTTAGCCGCGTTTTGTGGCATAACATAACATAACTGTAATAGTTATAATATTGTGAGACTAAAAATAAACCAAGTAAAAAATCAAATAGTTTTCAATCAAGAATGGAACCACAAGTATACAGTCCACAACACCACACTAGTGGTGAATTAACAAAATGATTGACGTCATATACGTTACAACTGCGATATATTATCTACATGTAGATACATTGGTGATCACAGTGCTGGTTAGGATATTCGATATACTACTACTATCTCCTTATCCTAACATAATGGTGCATAGGGCATTGCACTGGTAAACTAAGTGCAGTGAATCTTAATAATCTGTTACATGAAGGAAAGATGATCAGTTTTACGTTTCAGCGCCAGTCCAAGGTATCATATTTGACATGTCTTTATTATTTTCAACCCCTGCTTTACGTGTTAGTGTGGGGCCTCCCCCCCCCGCACCCCCGCAATGTTGCTTATATAGCGATATAAAAATGTCGTCGAATCTACTTTGGAAAAGTTGTCTTTTATAATATCGGCCAGCGCGGTTAGCTCTCGCGTCATGCATTCATCGGTACCCCTCCCACACCGCCCCCGCCCCACGCTGCCACCACCCCACTACAGAGGAGAGGGGTGGTTTAACCAATTCTGCGAAAAATTCAATGATTCATGATTACCGGAATATGACGAAGAACTTTTTTTATTTAAAAATTGATCTACGCAATATTATGATATTCGCACATATTTAAATTAATTTATTAGCATGTTAATAAAATTAAATATGTACTTATATACTATTTTCATTAAAGCCTAGGCGGCTAGTACTTGAAATTCAAAGTTCAAAGTTCTACATAAGTCTGCCGTCTCAATATCATATTAATATTATGTCTACCGAAAAAGATTTTTAAGAATGCTCAAATTCATGCACTTGATTTGGAGATGCAGTGCCCTATGTGCCATTAAGTGCGGATAAAGGGAAGTACAAGTAGTAGAAGTAAGAATATGCCTGTTTCTGTGATTCAAGTAGTAAAACAATGATGTCCTTTTTAGAGAAGACTCCATAACAATTTTTTAACTTGAATGGTTCGCGCGACCTAAAGTAGATATAGGTATATTGAATGCTTTGAAAAACGTACAAGACAAATGACATATTTACATTATTAGCTATGTTAACAATTTCCTGTGTGCAAACATACGATAGTAACTTATGCTCGCCCTTAAAAAATACACATATTTAGCGTGTCTTTTGACAGCCTGTACAAAAACTGTACAGTTTTCTGTCCCGTAAAAAGTGGGCATTACAAGACAGTACCATTACGTAAATCTTCCTATAAAAATTTCACCAATACTACGAATATGTACCTTAATAAATATTTACAGTAAAAATAAAACCTGTCATAAAACTTTACTACATAAAAGTATTCCTTCAGAAGGTACATAGCCCTTTTTTTTTTTGTATATTTAAAAGTACAGATATTTTTAATTCACTACATGCCCCAATATTCCCTGTGCTGTGTATACTCTACATAGCCTCCCTCTCGATAAGGGTGGCGCTGAATCCATCGGTTTATTTAGCTGATTGTCAATGCTTACGAGATATTGTGTGCCAGATATGAAACGTTATAAATTACAAAATTGTCACTGTTTCAATGGGGATTTCAAATTCAAACCATTGCTGGTTTTTGTATGCGTGGGTGATTTTCTATGAACTAGTTTCCATTTGTACATTACTTGAATGGATATTGTAACAAAACTTGGCATTTCAGTTTTAAATAAAAAAATAATATCTTCTTTGAATGCGAATCTTACAAACTGTTAATATGCCCCGTAGCGTAATGGCTAAGATGCTGGACTCACGACACGGAGGTTCCGGGTTCGATTCCCTGCTAAGGTGGTTAAATAAATACAATTTAAAAAATAGATCATTAATAAATAAATTAAACGTAATATTTTTACTCATATTATGTATGTTTTATATTTTGTATAAATATCTAGAATATAGATATAAGCATTTCTTTTTCCGAATTTAGACCAAAAATGATTAGTTAAAAACCATTAATGAATCCAACATTTACTAGGTATAAAATTAGAGCAAAAGCCGGGATAAGTCACGACTGGATTCCTATTTTCAAGCACACAAGCCGCTTAGGCTTTATTAAAAATCATCATCTCGTCATATCCGCTCCCTATGTGGAGCATATGGATTCCACAAACTGCCTCCAGGTAAAGCGATTAAAAATAGTATATCATAATATTGCAAAGATTTCTTTTTTTTCGAGGAACCTTATATGTTATAATAAGATTCATAATTTTTTAATACCTCTAACTAAAAGATTGAGCATCCTCCCCCAAAGAAAGCTCCTAATGAAAGCCTTCCATCCCTTACTTGCTAGTGTTAGAGGGTGTATCGTTATCGCGGTCATTTTTCTTTTGGTCATCTATAGAAATAGCGAACGTTGCATAGAATTTTATTTACTCTTTACAAATTCTGTCATATCGGCAGATAAAATTTAGTTTGACCATGCGGAAAATTCTGGGAAAACTGCCGCTTTCATTCCTACGGCTTCAATGAAAGCCTTTCATATTCTAGATCCACTAAAGTCCTTTTAAAACCTACCCCTTGAATTTACATTTTTTCTTTGTACGACAACTTTAATACTTGCATTACACTGATCTTCAAAGATAGGTGAAATAAATTTAACCCTATTTTTAATTACGTCCAATGTACGAGAAGTACAAGCTTCTAATTATAAACTATGCTATCGACGAAACTAAAACTATTATTCAGCTGATATTTTACACAGATCACAGCATAAAGACACTAATGTTATTTCCCGATGTTGCATTAAATTAGCGTAAGTTTTTTTCACATGTATGTTTTTAGGTAAACATTTTTTATACCAAAGCTTCACCGAATGATAGGACGATAGGATAAACAAAATATATTTTAAAAACATGTAGATCGTGTTACAACTACGTTAAACTTTACCATAACATTTTGACTAAGTAATTATTTGGCACCGCGACTACTATTTAAACTCCGTGATTTATTCGAATAAGGCGGAAACTAGAAAGAAAAAAAAGCGAAAATTTCCCTCCTATAAGGTTACATAATACCACAATTTAATTTACGTTTTTTCGAAATCATACTTGTGATGTATTTAGTACTTGTTATAAGGATACATTTATAAAAAATTACAGATTAATTTGATTATTAAGGAGAGTAAATTTTCCAGAATCCCATTTCTTTACAAACTTAAAGCACTAATCGCGTGTAGGTACTTCGAGAGAAAAGAGCCCCCTCTACCATTTGTAAAACGCCAAGTTTGCAAAATTAAGTCTGGCTTTTATGGCTACGGATCTACGGAAGTTTGCTATTGTTTTTTAATCCGTCATCTTTCGCCCAGAATCAATTGTTTGATACAGGATCCTTTGAAAGCTTTCCGTCGCACAATAGACGCTTCACCTGATGTAGTGTGCAGTCAGTAGAAGTAGGTACCTACTGAACGCGTCCTGTCGGTAAAACGGAAACGTTGAAACTCGTCAGCCGCGGAAAATAAAATAAAAACATCGCCTACACTGGCAACACTAAATCTTTTTTGAATTCAAATAAATGGAACGGCTTGCGAATAAGTGAGTTTACATTGTCGCGCTTGGAAAATGGGCGGGAAATATTCGATTTATTCAGTTGTTTTGAGTATATTTGAATGAGTTCGATCATAGATATTCTAAATTTGAATAACTCTTTTTTCGCGAAATTTTACAACTGCTATTTGCATATTATCATAAGCATACAAAATATTATCAAAAATTTCTTCTTTCATCACGTTCGCTCCTATGTGGAGCATGTGGACATCACTAGAACCCTCCAGGAGACCCTATCGCTATACCTAAACTATGTATTTTTTTTAAACATTTCGCTTATTAAAAAAAGTACCTACCCAGAGATTTATTTGCTTTTGACAAATTATGAAAGAAGAACAATAAAAAAATCGAAAGAAAAAAATATTGATAATTTTTTTTTCGGGATACAAAAACAAACTTTCAAAAGGTCAATGAATAGAATCATTAAACTCAATGTTTGCAGCACTCACTTTGCATAATTAGGAAATAAAACACATTTTTGCTTTAAACCACTTATTTATTTTTAAAATGCTAACCGGTTTCGGAGATACTGCTCCTTCTTCAGGGCCTTGATAACAATAATTTTTAATCGAAACCGGTTGGCATTTTAAAAATAAATAAGTAGTTTGAAGCAAAAGTGTGTTTTATTTCATAGAATCATAAAAGTTGACCGATAGATATAAAATCATTGTTTTATACTTATTAGTCTTCATTGATAAGATTTCTGTAAAGGTTTAAACAAAAGTCATTAAGTTTAACGGCAACGTTGTAACGGGAGTTAACTATTGTTATCTGAAAATAATAATATGGAACAATGTAATATAATCCAGCTTAGCACAACTCATTAAATCTCTATTCTGATGTAAAAGCTTATCGATGTATTTCCTTTTTTTTATTAATTTGGAGTAATTTAAAGTTTCAATTGTCAAGTATGGACATACAAATGGACCCCCCGAAGTAGAGATATTTCCTAAAGATAACAAAAGGGGCGGTGCTTTCCATTCTTGTCCTGCATTATCCTCGGCAGGGGTGTGGGTGTAGGGGAGGAGTGGGGTGGGGCTGGCCGGACCTGGGCGGAGGTGGGAGTGTTGGGTGGAGGTCGGAAGACAATCTGAGTGGTGTTGCGTATAACTTTCAACTCGCTACAGTTGTATAATACACCTTAAAAGAACTTGATTAAGGCAATTCTTCGGAATACTTTCACGGAAAACATGTTTTATTTTCGAAATATCTAAAGTTTATAAAATCAAACTATCACGTTTTTAACAAGATTTTAAATGTGTACGTAGGCAAATTACTGGATTGTACACATGCAGAGCTAATATAAAATATTAATGATATCCCAACAGAGACAGAGAAACTCTGATATCATGTTTTTTTATTAAATTTTAATAATTATTATTTCAATGTGAAGAAGAAAATCCAATTGCTACATCTACTACTACTTACTACCCGGCTACCGTGCAAGAGGTCGCGGGTTCGATTCCCGCGTGAACGTGAACTATTTATTTCATGTGATTTCAATATAAATATTTCATGTGTGATACCTTGGACTGGTACTGAAGAACAAGACTGATCATTCTTTTTTTAAATTTTTTTTTTATTACTTGAAATAGCATACATTCTATACAAATCCTCCGTAGCGTAATGGCTAAGACGCTGGACTCACGATACGGAGGTTCCGGGTTCGATTCCTGGTGAGAACACAAAAAATAAAAAGTGATTTTTCTCAAGCCTGGGTGTTTGTAACGTTGTTCCCCTCTGTAATTGGGCCTCCTGGCCTGTTGAGGTGGTTAAAAAAAAAAAAAAAAAAAAAAAAAAAAAAAAAAAAAAAAAAAAAAAAAAAAAAAAAAAAAAAAAAAAAATAAAAAATGTAACTCTATATATTAACCATAATTCAAATTCATATTCATAAATACAATAATAACACACCCTCATCACACATTATTCGACACATAATCTTTAACTTTATTTTTATATTTTGATAATTTTTTTTTCTTGGTATAGGTATATATTCTTTCCCATTTCATGATATAACTTAACTGCCTTAAATAGGACCGAATTCTGGGACACACCTTTCCTTCTATATGGTAGTCTTATTTTATCTTTATTTCTTGTTTTTGTGTCCGTGTTGACATTGATTTTCTTCCATTTTTTTCCAAAATTCTGATTTTTTGTTGGTGTTCATTATTTTTAATACAAATAGCATTGTATTATATAATATTCGTTGCTTACATGACATTATTTTTAATTTATTTAGCATAAGCTTCACTTTCGCATATCTGTTTTGTTTCAAAATAATTCTTAATGCTTTGTTTTGTATCACGGTTAATTTATTTAAATGTTCTTAATTCGACAAAAAATAAATGCTACTACAGTAATTAAAATGAGGTTCAATAATTGTTTTATTAATAATTTTGCACGAGTTGACATCTATAAATCTTCTTATTCTGCCCAAAATTGAAATTTTCTTTGCAATTTTTTTTGACACCATGTTATTATTTTGATTGAATTTTAGTTTTTTATCGATCATTACTCCTAAATACTATTTCATTCACTTCATTAATTTTTTCATCGTCAATTAAAATTGTTGGTATTGATTCTATCCTTTTGTTTCCGATGTTCATAAATTTCGTTTTCATTATATTTAATTTTAATTTATTAACTTTAAGCCACTTGGATATTTCATTCAAATCATCATTTAGTTTTTCTGTTATACTCTCATAATTCTACCTTCATGTAATAAAGTGATCGAGATCTGCACTTGTTGTACCAAATGCAGTGCCCTATGTTATTATTTATTCTCCCACGTCGTAATAGTTAATTGCTTTCAACGTGTATTGATGGAAGACCCTGTATAAGAATCAAGTATCACTAAGAATGAGTCATATCTTTGACTTTCATGTATAATAAATTGTAGGTAGGGGCTTCTTCACACCAACCTGCCGTGCGAGTTACCATTTTTCTTAAAACCACAAAGGGGTGCGTAATTTACGTATCACAAATCTGTCCCTTTGGCGATCTTTTTTGTAATCGGTATAGTGTGCGAAAAGACGCTGTTTCGACAAAATAAAAATAATCTACATACTTAGAACATAGTGACTTAGGTACTAAAAAATTTCGTTCCGTAAAAGGAAGTATCTAGAACTAATAGATTGCTTAGTGGGGTAGTCCCCGGGGGAGACTTGGTGTGCCTTTGCACGGGCGGCCCGTCCCGGGCTGTTTGTGTGTGCGTGCGTGGAGGTCTCAAATTATATCCCATCCCTCAACTCGGTTGTATTGTGTCTTTTGTAAGGATAGGATGGTCTTTGGATAGGTATTGTGATAAGGTACGGCAGGGGACGTATGAAATAGTGTCTGCCAGATAGGATGATAGGATGATGGTGTGAGATGCACACATGCGTTCTGTCCCCTCCCCTCTTTTCCCTAATCCCCCCTCCATTGAGACCCTGACCGCGGATGCACGGGTGGATGTCTGGGATGGGAGGCCTGGCGAGGCGGGATACTGGTCTCCACACGGGTGGTTGTAATTACTAATAAATAATGATCGGGGTAGAAACTAACATCCCTGCCACTGTAATTTGGGCCAACTCTGGTTGGTTTGGGTGATGGAAACAATGACAATTTTATAATACAGGTACAATGAAAGCATTTGTTCGCGTACATAATCGTAAATTCATCCGTATTTTTATCACACTAACAATCTTTAAAATCGCGGTTTAGCTTGTTGAAAAAATCGGTAGAGTTGGCTGGACTGAAAAAAGACTCAATAGTCTTTAAAGCAGTCTAGGGAAAGGGTGGGGCTTTCATTGTAAGGTACTAAAAAATGTAATGTCTACCTTCGAAAAAGAATTCACTAGAAGGGACGTTTCCATACAAATCTTCTAATGTCATAACACCTCTTATTATCAAATTCCACCGTCTAAAGACTCAAGCACTTAGGCCAATACTCTCACACTTTGAAACGTGTGACGTAGATGTCTAGTGATGACGTAGATGCCTAGTGATGACTAATGAAAAACGTAGTGGGTCACTAGGCAACTCTAGGCACGGTAGTATTTTTCAAGTACCGAATGTCACTTCTCTGAAACTCTTTTTCGAAGGTGTCTACAAATCGCGTCATGTTTCTTCCACAGATGACATTCCGTCCATTTTTATCTACTCCCGATTATCGCGATCTGGTGTGAAGAGTGGGGGTGGATGGCCAGGGGGGTAGTCTAGAGAGCTTTCATTTGATTAGGAACAATGCTCCGCGGTAACAATACTACCCTTCACTCCCTACCCCCGCCCTACACCCCTGGCTTCTGGCTCCCTCGTCTCCATCCTCACACCACGCTACAGATAGTCTAACACTGAACATATTTTTGAATGTTAACATGATTTTATATTTATGCAGTCATTTAAGCGATTTTTATAAATTTTTGTGTTTTATAAATTAAAACGTCAGTGACGGTTGTACTGTACCTACACTGTTCGTAATCTACTTATTTTTATTTATTTATTTTGCCTTTTATAGAAATTCAATAAAATAATAACAGTGAAACACATAGAGGAATAAGTTATATACATATTATAAAAAGGAAAAAAAACATTGTTGCAAAAGTATACAAATACCTATATAACACTATGAACTTCAAACTAAAGCAGGTGTTATCAACCGTTTTTTTTAAATAATTCTTAATATTATCATTTCTATTTTAATAATATATGTATATTAGGGTGCTTCTTATTTTTCGACTTTTGAAAAATTACTGCGTCAGCCCGCCATTTGCTTCTATCATCTAAAAAACGAACCCATATTTTTTTTTTTTTTTTTTAGATATGTTTTTAGGTATGTATATAAAACAGTTATATTCATCATTTATACATGATTAAACATACTAATGCAACTCTTTGTCACAATATTCCGTACAAGGACACACGAACGCTCAAAAGTGCAGGTACCGATCCATCAGAGTACAATATAAATTCATCCTCAATTCGTCGCCAGCGTATGAAGCAAAGGCAAAGGGTAGCGGAATCCTTAAAGAAAGAATTTAACCCAAATACGCCTCTTGCTGTTCATTGGGATGGTAAACTGATCGAAGACATAACAGGACACAAAACAGTGGATCGCCTTCCCATTTTAGTGTCAGGACAAGGTGTAGATCAACTTTTGGCAGTTCCAAAACTCAGTCATGGAACTGGGGATGCGTGTGCTTCAGCTGTTTATGACACTATTCTTTCTTGGAACTTGAGCGACAAAATAAAATGCTTTTGCTTCGACACCACTGCGGTCAACACTGGTTTAAGAGCAGGTGCTTGTATTCTATTGAGCAAAAGATGGAAAAAGATGTTCTTTGGTTGGCCTGTCGTCACCATATAATGGAAATACAGCTGGAAGCAATCGTAGTTCAAGCGCTAGGTCCATCAAGCGGACCAGAAATATTGATCTTCAAATTTAAATCTGCTTGGCCTAACATTGACCAGAATAAGTTCAGTATAGTTTCTTCAGACTCTGAAGCTTTAAGATGCGTAGAAAATAAAGCAGGCAGCCCAATTTCATTTGCTGAAGAACAGCTAAATGATTATCAGCCACGTGACGATTATAAGGAACTGTTGACACTTACAATAATATTTTTGGGAGGTATGCCTAATAAAGGGATATCATTCAGAGCTCCAGCAGGTCTTCATCGCGCACGATGGATGGCAAAAGCAATTTATTGCCTTAAGCTTTTTATGTCCAGAGACCAGTTTAAACTGACAAAAAAAAGAACTTAAAGCCATTACTGAAATTTGCGTTTTCGTCGTTACGATTTATGTAAGATGCTGGTTCCAAGCTCCCGTGGCAACTTCAGCACCAAGGAATGACTTGTGGCTGTTAAAAAATCTTAAGAAATTTGTATATATAAACAAAGCTATGTCCAAAAAAGCTCTAACGAAGTTCCTGGGGCATTTATGGTATCTGTCCGAAGAACTTGTTGCGCTTGCTTTTTTTGATGACGAAGTTTCTCTTGAAAGCAAACAAAAAATGGTGATTGCACTGAATGAGGAAGGTCCAGACCATAGCCCAAAGCGAATTACATTGGATCTAAGTCACATCAAAGAAAAAAATATTGAGGATTTCGTGACCAGCAACACCTTAAGATTTTTCAGAATCCTGGGAATTTCGTCTGCATTTTTGCAAAAAGACCCTCGTCTTTGGGAAGAAGATAAAGACTACAAAGCTTCCCAGAGAAATTGTACGCTCTATGAGAGTGGTGAACGACATTGCGGAACGCGGCGTAGCATTGATTGAAGAATTTAATAAACTAATTTACCACAGACGAAGAACAAAAACAATTCCTTCTTTTGGTTGTGAAAAAATTCAGGCAAAAGTACCCTGATACAAAGAAAACTACTTTATTAGCATAAGTAACAATTTTTTTTTATCCTAATAGTTATATAATTTAGTTTGCTTGTCTTTTTCAGAACTTAATTAAAGAATTTTCAGATATACATTTTTTTTATTTTTCAATCGCTGGTAGCGACCTTTAAAATATTACTTAAAAATAAAATAAAAATTTCGTATTAATTTTTTGCGCCTTAGAACAGAATAAAAGGGTTACGCGCATCAATTAAAAAAAAATTTTTTTTTGCCTATTTAAGAAGCACCCTAATGTATATATGTGTATGTGTACATGTATATATATATAAGTATATAGTTTTTTTTTCTTTTTTCTTTTTCAATTTACAAATTTATTTAGTAATCAATAGAATATAATGGTAATTATAAAAAATACAAAAATATAAAATATAATGTACTTATATAAAAAATATATATAAACAAAAGTAAAGTTTTTTAGTAAATAATAAAATATGGTAACGCCGCGCTGGTTTTAGTTTTTTTTTATACACACATTATTATTATTTTTATATATTATTTATTCCCCCCGCACCTCACCTCTTCGCTACCTCAATCCCCGTCCCGCTTCCCGCGTCAGTAGTTGTTGAAATTAGACCTACCGCACCGCATCGAAGAACCTCGCTTTCGTCTCGAGTAATATCGAAATACCTCGCCGTGTCTAACAGATCGATCTGTGAAGAAGTACTTTTTACCGCCTGCCGGACCAGTGAAAGTGAAGTGTCGTGTGCGGCGAAAAGAGCTCCAGCCACAAAGGTAGGACATTTCACTATCTGACGCAAATCCTCGATCCTCGGGCCTAAAACCCATCCGCATTTCCTCCATAAATTTTGTTCGTCATCGAAACCTTTTCTCGCACCTCATTCAACTTTTGCATTGCTCTCATATTCGGTGCTTGTATCTTGTCAACAGTTTGGGTTAAATAAGAAATGGTTTTAGATAACTTATCTGCTTGTTTTTTAATCTCATCTGTCTCGTCCAAATCTTTGAGTTTTTCTGCTAAAGAACTATAGTCGATGCGGATCCGTGTTTCCTTTTCAATCATAGCTGTTGTATTCATAGAAGAAGACCCGGAGCTAATGAAAAATATTAACAAAAATAAAGTAATGCTTGAATTAGTAGCACAAATTATGAAGTTAAGAAGCTATAAAAGAAAATAATTACTACATATTTACATATTGCATGGAAACACAAAATGTTCGCTGTAAACGCAAAATGTGATCTCAAAATGGGATTTTTATTTTTTTTACGGAAAAGTTCCCTTAGTTCCCAAGATTATGCTCCTTAATTGCTTTTACTGCTGGCATTTTTAATTATCCAGAAAAATAAAGTAAATTACAATAATGAGTACATTGAGGTATTTATTTTTAAATTAATCCATTTTCCTAGAAATAAGTTTGAAAGTTACTGCAGTATTAGCTCACTTTGTTTGTTTCCCTTTTTAAATCTTACCTGCCAAAAGACGAAGAAACGCGATTAACCCTTAAAGTACTGTGTTTGGAACGATCCATATACGGTGATGTAACCGATGAAGTGAAGATTAGCGAAAATTGAGATATTAATTATTTAATGAGATTTTGCATCGCGGGTTACGTCATCGCAAGGCGAGGGTTAAAAAAGGCCCTATTCCAATAAGTACTAATAAATACGCTGGTGCCAGAATTATAACATGTCCGACTTTTCTGAATATTTATATTTATTGCAATTAGATATACATGGAGTAACAAAACTCGTAGTACAACCCGAAAACTGGCGAATCTACACATATTTGCCATATTTGGAGTCCAATGTGTAATATGACTTTTGAATCTGAGCATGAAAAAACTTTTTTTTTTCTAGTAAAAGCTTTAATAAGTACCACGGATTAAGTAATTGTACAAATCCTTATTGAAATTCGGTTTTTGCTATTGTTTTCTTTATGGATAATATTTTATTTTGAATAAATAGATGTTTGATGATAATTTGTAAAAAAATCTCGAAAAAAAATCAGCTTCTAACTCAATTTTCTCGAAAACTATTGGTCAAATAAAATAAAAAAATCTATAAAATCGACTCGAAATATGACGTAGATTCACTGGTTTTCCGCTTGTACATCGAGTTTTGTAACATGGCTTATAATGAGCTGGTTAATAAAAAAACTCCTCTTAAAAAAATGTTTGTGTGCCTATATTTAAAAAATACCCATAAATCGCAATATTTACAATTGAGCGCTTACATATTTTTGAAAAGCAATGAATCGCAATTAAAAATGACTTAATTTTGTTTACACAAGCTTCAAGGGACTGGCAAGAGTTGCAGATTGCAGTTCCCAGTTTCCACCCCTGTGGGAATAAATCTAATGGTGTTTACACCACTGTCACTAAGGGGATTCTGTGCACCCCCGACTCTCAACATGTATCAAGTGTTTAGGGGTGTATTTAGTTGCGGACACTAAGTGTCTTTCGCACCCCGTAATTTTGGTTACAAAGTCAATCTCCCCTTTGGCAATAGGACAAACCGAATTTTTCATAAGTTAGCGCACTGAGTTATCTTCGGGTCCTTATTTTCCTTTATTTTTCCTTCTTTTTTGTTAGGAAACTTCGTAAGATTAGATTTAATAATGCAGGGTTTCATTTGTTTTCATATGAATTGTCAACTGACAGTTAGATTTCTCAATTAATCGAAACTTACACAAAATCTTATATTACAAAGGTAAAATGACTATGAATTATTTGATAAAAAGTTTTGGAAAAAAAATAATTTTTTAAATATTTAAACTTTCAAGTAGTAGTAAAAATATTGGTTCCTTGAATAAAGGCAAAGTTAGTATTAAAGTTTCTTTTTATTTCCTTGTAATCAATTAATTTTCATGTGTTTACTATTTATCAGAAAATTATATTTTTTTATACGCGTCATAAATTATATATAATATCTACATGTAGATATGTTGGTGATCGCAAATCTGGTCTATAGAGGGTTTAGAATTAAAACGAAATGTTTTGTTCTTGAGGTAAAAGAATATTGTCAGAGATATCATCGAGAAGTCAAGTATAAAACTTTCTTTTTCAAAGATACAATTTAAACATTTTTGTAGTAATTATTAGGAAATAAAATAAATATCCACTAAAATACTTAAATTTCATTATTTTTATGATAGTTATTTACTTGGTCTACCTTGCGTTAATATTTGTTGAGAGGGTAGATTTTGGTAAAGTAAAAGCTGAAGAGTTGGTCCAAGCCATTGTATTATAATATTTTTCCAGCATTTTTTGCGATAATCAATCAGTGTGCCAAATAGCACCCTTTAATTCATTTGCATACAAAAGTTAGAAAAACTACAAACTGTGTTTTAAAAGTTCATTGAAAATTACATATACAAATGATGTAAAAGTGGTAAATAAAACATGATACTTATTATACATATTTGTCAAAAGATATGTACTGTAAATAACATATTTATTAGTTAAAAATAGTATCAAACAAATTTAACAATGCTATGAAAAATTTTCAGGTAGGAATTGTAATAAAAATGCTTTCTTGACAATTCTATAAATTACAATATTAGTTAAGCCAGTGAAAACATAAGTAAAACGTAAAGAAGAAAGCGTGGAAAGTCGTGGATAATAAATCCAAAGAATCAACCCTTCATTAAGATATTCGGTCTTTTATAAAAGCGCGAGTCTTTTATGACATTAAAGCATTGTATCGGGCTCCATACAAAAGTCTCCATTCAGAGATAGAACCTTAAATAATTTCCCTTTGTGCTATATGGGGAGGGGTACCTATAAACTACCTACCCAGCACTATATAACACTACCTACCCAGCACACAGCAGCGGACAGGTTGTTTGGTGTTAATAACCTCTATTTGTGTAGGAATTCCGTTTGGTTTTCTTTTAAAAACGAAAAGAAAACATGCCAACTAAAGTGTATTTTTCTTCATCATCATATTTACTCTTGTATCCACGAAATGGTGAATAGGGCACTGCATTGATAAACCAAGCGCGGTGTATCTTCATTATTTAGTAACATAGGTACATGCTATTGAACATTGTAAATACAAATTTTTTGTTCGTTGTTCGCATAGATTTAAATATAAATTAAAATCTTTTCTTCTCGTAATTTCCACCTATATACCTACGACTAATGCATCAATATGTTAAAATTTTTACTGTTTTTTCGTTAAAATGCTTCTGAAGAAAGCAAAATTGAGACGTTTGATGTTAGAAACATTGAAATGGAATGCTGTGGGGTGATAAAAAATATTATGATTTCTTATTAGCAAATAGCAGGCCGCAAACATAAAATGTATGATGTCATAATAATTCGTCGATTGACCCCCTCGTCGGGGCGGAGGCGGGGGTGCTATTCCCGGGGGGTGAGTTTATTTGATTTATCACCCCTCAGCAACCCCTCGATAGCCGCTACTAAGTACCCATGTAAAATATGCTATCACAACTTGTGACAACTCCCGCGGATACTTTTAGGGGTCGGAGAGGAAATATCATTTTATTTTAGGGTAGTATAGAATTACTGAAATATGATAAATTCAACTGTCTGGAAGAAATTCGCTTACCTAGGTATGTAATAGTTAATATTAGTACTATGTATGTGCATATAACAATAATAATAATAATGTTAATTTATTCCAAAGCTGGTGCGGAGTGCAAGCCTCTAAGGTTTATGTATAAAAAAATAAACAAAATAATTACAAAATAAAATTTAAACAAAAATAAAAGTTGATTTAAAAAGAGAAATAAAAAAGATAAATACCATTTATTACACAATATAAGGTTAAAAACTACATTACGATGTGTTATAAATATTTTTAAAGAATTGTCTTCAAAAAAAATATTACATAGGTCTCTATTCTCTATGTACATTTATGTAGCTTGTAATGAAATAATTTTTTGCATCCAAATATTAATTCAAGCTACGTAGGTACTCTACAGTTTTTTACTTATCGATCGATAGTTAAATAAATTAGCTGTTTTGATAACTATTTTATCGGATTTTTTTATGTATGTCGTGAATTGGCATGGTACGGTTTTTTGCAAAAACAATATTATATTATATATAAATAGGGAAATCTTTAGAAGAAGAATTTCTCCATTATTTCTAAATATCAAGGATCCTTCTCTTTATTTTAATACAAACCCACGAAGCTCAAAATAAAATACATTATTACAAGTAAAAAGATTTCACTCAAACTTAGGGAAAAGGTTTAAGTTGGAAGAGATGGTTTATGACTCATGATTTACATGACACGTATTTTCAGTAAGCATACATAATTTCACACAAAATGGCACTATACCTACAATTCATCAAGATGATTAATTGGCTATAATTATTATAGCACAATCTGTATCATCAAACGATTGGGAAAAAAAACATAGTTTGGATCCTGTGGTCAGTTTATTTTATTTTTTTTATTCACATAATACATTTGTAGTTTGAATTATACAAATTATACAAGAGGATGATGAATCGATCGGTAGCGACTTATGACAATGATCTGGCACCGACAAGAAGAAAAATATTTTATTATTATAAATTGTAATTAGAATCAAATTCAAATTTATCAAATATCGAAACAGTTTTCCATCCGGTTTTCTTTACTTGTTTTACTAACAACTTATCGAAAGTCTTTAAAATTTGGATAGATTAAACTGTCAATCCATCTTGCATAGCGTATTGTTATGTGTGCCTAATACGAGAGTGCAGAAAGGAGGGGCAGCACCCTCTACCGTAGTGTGGGGGTGGCGTTACGTACCACCTTCCTCGTACATAGATAAAAGACATCTACTTACACATACAATACCGAGGATGATCCAGCAGACTCCATTGTTGTATTATCTACCATTGTTTCGTTTCGCCCGGCGCGCTGGAGCGCTCTGACGAGTGCTGAGGTCTTTATTTCAAAACGACACTAATTCTGGAATCTGACGGGACACGTGACATCAAACATCACCCTTATACGTAATTTGACAGAGCTGTAAACATCGAGCTTATTTTGAACATGACAAACTCCAAACATCACGCTTACTAAATCTGACAGTAATGTCAACATCGAGCTCTTTAAGACAATATGACAAACTCCTACCATATCACGCTAAATAAATCTGACAAAACTGTAAAAACTCCCCTGTGAAAATATTTCATACATAATTTAATGTCGCACTCCAAAAATCATTCAATAATAATAGGGTTGTTCCCGATAGCATGAATATCCTTGAAAACGTTATAAATATTTAAAGTATATTTTTATAATTCCAACGATATAAAACACAATGATCAAAAATGTTGTTTTCATTTATAAATTTATTTTTAAAAACACGAAATTACGAGTGACTTTTAACGCCCGTTATTGGCTAATTACGTCATACCCGTCCATTATAAAAGGCGGGAAATTCATTACGAAGTGAGAGCTCAAATTGATGTGACGTCACACCGCATGCGCGCCAAATGGAGGATTTTGCGAGCGATTTGAAAAAGCGCTATTTCAAACCGCGCTAGAAAATTCATATGACATCGTAAAAATTAAAAAAAAATTCCCTTGATATTGTTATTTTTCAATCAATTTTTTTTAAATAAAAAATTGAAAATCGGAAAGAACCCAATTAATCATCCAATCTTTATAAAGCTCTTTTGGAATTAGACTTCAAAGATTTAACTCTTCGAGCCTCAAGAATTGAACGCTACAAATTTCGAATACAAAAGGTTCTACATTCCAAATGTTCAGTACCTACGTTACATTTTCCCGCGCATAATCTGCAGTCGGAGTCCTTAACATCTACATTACACAGATTGCAGAGTCTACAACTGACTGCTTCTACTCCTACTGGCAACACTACACTGTATCATGTTCTATATTGGTCGCAGATACCCAAACCTTTCTTCCCGTGGTGGCCGGTTCAAGCGTCCTACGGTGCCCGGTCAAAGAAAGCCTCGTATACCATACGCTGAAAAAATGTGGAAAAAAGAACTATCTATTGTTTGAGGCCGGCGGACAATGCGGCCCGCACAATACTGCGAAGAGTTAGCATATGAATAAGCTGAACAAAAGCTCGCGCGCCGCAACTCCGTACGCTTTTATTAATTGCTTTATTATATCATCCTCGGGGAATATTAAATTTGATTCAGCGAAACGGGAGTTCGGGGTGAGATGGGGCGGCGCACAGTGAATCGAATGTATGGGGAAAACTCTCAAAAGTCATATCTCCTTTAATTCTCAACCGATTTTCATAAAATAAATTATAATCGGTAAATTAAATGATTATCTATAAATATGTACTAAATAAAATGTTTAAAAATTAAGAATCTACAAAAAATAAGGGTTAAAAATATTGATATTTATACGATAATACTAATGGTCAGATTTTTTTAAAGCGATGAACATAAATATATATATACAACATTTTTTTAACAGATATTTAAGAAGACAGTAATAAAGAACACATTTTCATTTTAACATTGCAAGTTTAATTTTATATGCACACTTTTCGACATGTAATCATAATAATAATTTTGAGCAATTTTAAACACATATTTAACATTGTCCTCCGCATCACATAGCATATTTAAACGAATAAATTTTATTTGTATAATATATAAAAAATGTTTTGTGATTAGCCACATTTCAAAAAAATATTTTTCACTCATTATACGAACAAAATACTTAAAAACTAGTCGCTTTCAGAAGAAATTTCATCGTCACTTAATTCTACATTTGATAAATCTACATTAAAATTAAAACCTATTGGGATAAGCTCTGATTTTTTAAAATACTTTTTTACATATTCATCATCTAATCTATATTTTTTTTGTATTGTCGTTTTTCTTTGCGATGATATTAGAGGTTCGGAAGTTAAAAGCAAATAGTTCATCAGGTCTCTATTGGAATTAGCTCGTATGTGATAATCTATTTTTCCTAATTTCTTTGTGTGTCTCGCTTCTAACGCATATTCGGAGAGTTGACCAATAGGCAGATCAAAAGACGAAATTATTTCACATCCATGAATTAAAATGTTGTGTACGCTGATAGGCATATTGTACCACTTGTAAAGATTTAAATATTGTTCTCGACTTTCTACGAGCAGATGTTTGAATTCGCACAAATCAATTTCACATCCACTTGCGATCACTCTAAGTATTATTGCAATTTTTTTAATTAACCCTATATCGATTCCCGTTATTTCAGAGCTTTGCACTTTGGTCTTTTAAATTTTATGACATGGAGATTTTTTCGAAAACGAGTTCCTTGGATCGACTTTTATCTGCATCTATCCAAACTTGCGCGAGATGGATATTTTTCAGTGGCGTACCTTCCCCTAGAAAAAAAAGAATATCTCTGTTGTTCGCAGGTCTTCGCAGACAAACTAAATGAAATCTAAAACCTTACATATATTGTAAATATAAAATGCTATCCACAAAAAAGGCTATTCGTACATTTTTTTAAAAGCTTAGTCAAAGTTTGAGTTACATAAAATCAATGTGCATTTGTCAGAACTAATTTTAAACCCCAACTATGAAAAATCTAATAAATATTTTAACATTATATTTTCAATAAAATAAAGTAAAAACCTTGATCTTTTGAAGCCATAGTCGTTTGATAGTAAACAGCTAGTACTTTTTCACAATATGACACATACAGTTCGAGCGATAAAAAGTAACTGAATAGGTCATTAAGAAAGCACACCGGTAATTAGGCAGTTCGGGGTAAAATTACTAGCCAATGAACGCCCTTATAATTATTCTTTTGTCATTTTTCTGAGAAATGACTCATTTGCTATACAAAAAAAGTGTTAAAGTACCAATACTACACATTTGATTTCTGGACTTTTGATAAGGGGCCGGTTCATAGTGCGGCGGGGCGAAATTATAACTTTTTATACAGGCTTCATACGTTTATTTGCAGTACAAATGAAATGCAGTTTATTAAAATTCAAATCTAAATCCTATTAGTTTATAGATATGCTTTATAATAATGACATATTTTTCATGTAATAATATCGTTAATTTTTTGTTTTTTTTAAATAATAAAAGAGAAACGTTTGAGTTCTTATGATATACTCAAATATTTCAATTTTGGAACGGCTTTCAAATAGTCGAAAATAACTGTGCCAGAAAGCAGGAAAACAATTTACGCTGGAATTGGATTCGAACTTAGAGATCCTAATCCGGAATCCTCGAATCTACTAATTGACCACAACCCGGTTCAAACCATATTTACACATGTTGTTATACCAACTCCAAGCGTTTATTTTACTTTTGACAGCTCGATTATGTATCGATTAGGGATGTCCTAATGCGTTACCGAATCGATTTCTCATAAAAATCGACTTTATTTATAAAAAAGTTTTAATCAATTTAACACATTTATATTTTATTTTTGCTCAACATTTTGTAGTTTATAAAACATACCCAGACGTTTAAAGCAGAGTTTATATTACGAAAGCGCTGTCGTAAAACATTTAACAGTCTTAACTCAATAAAAAATATTACATAAAATTCATAATTTCTTTACAAAAGAAACTTTAAATACAGTCCCGATAAACTCCTTAATTGGAGTTTGTCATCGGGTGCAGGAGCTACAGAAAACCCAAATATGCATAGGATTATTTTATTGTCGTAATGTAAATTGAGAAATTCTGTGTCGCGACAAACAAAGAAAAAAAACAAATGTGTTTTAATTTAAATCACATTTTATATTTTCTCATGGAAAAAATCAACTTGAATAATCCTCGTTGCATAAGTAGGCTCAATAAACATCGATATCGATAAATACTGGAGCTAAAGAACATGTGCTTCACTATCGTAAAGAAAAAAACATGAAGTTTTGCATTTTTCGGTCTATGGTTGCCTGTCAATAATTACGGAACTTTATAGGCGCCCATGTGTCAAAAGTAAAATAAACGCTTGGAAGAGATATAGGACGTGTGTCCTTTTACTAAAGTGAAATGGATTTTATACCAAAGATGTAAAATTCAGTACGTAATATCTCAGTACATTTTAGACGTCGGACTAAAAGTATACATAATATGCACTTTTTCGCGTGTCAAGACAGCATAAATAATGTATAATAATAGATGACTTTTTTCAGAAGCAAAAGTAATAATATATCAACACTTGTTTGTCATATTACGATACTCGTTTGTTTTTATTTAATTTTCTTTTAAATTTATATAACGTTCCTATTTTTAGTTTGTTTTTGCTGGGAAAATTCTAAGACGACATTGTGCTATTAGTTGAATGAAGTTTAATCATCTTGATTTGAACAGCAATCCTTTCAATTCTTAACTCTGCTGGGATGATGGCGGACCAAGTATAGGATTTCAATGACACCGCAGACAATATTGTTTCGGTCGGCATTGTTTAAACATATTGTTCGCATTTAACAATATCCATTGTGGCGTATCTATCCCGTGCCACCCCCACCTTCACTCCCTCACACCTCCCAGCTTCGTCCCGTTCGGATCCACAAAAGACTTTTCATTCTTCCATTGATCGCTGCGGAGAGACGAAATGGAGACGTGCCGGCAGTGTGTACGTATGCAAATATTGCGATTTATCTATTTGAGAATAAATAGGAGGAACGGAGGCCCGCACAAAGGGCCCGGCCGAGATGGGCCGCTGGGGGTGGCGGTGCCAGGGTGGGGGAGGAAGGCGACTCCGCTACAAAGCGCGACTCCACGTCTATACATCACAGGAGAACTAACTCTTTTTCTTTCATTTCATTCTTGCCCCATAAAGGACTTTGTGTTGAGAATGGTGGCGTGGAGTGAGAAGATTATTGTTCTGAAATGTATAGAACGCTTTGTAAAGACTGCCATTGAGCGCCCCTCCCGGCGCCCCCGCCCGGCGCCACCCCCGGGGCGCCCCCGCCCCCGCTCCTCCTCCACAGGCAGCCCCATAGGGCCACGGAAGGGAGGCGTCGAGACGCATGTCATTTCCACGTTTCCAGGTCTTGTTTTGGCCGAAACTTACATCATGTAAGGACTATTAAGCATAATTAATGCATTTTAAAACGTATTCATTCTGAGTGAAGATACTCTTAAACCCGATTTCAGAATTAGATGCTTCGTTTTACCACTGTCATGAAATATTTTCATGAAACTGAATTTAATCTGCTGTGTCGAGATTACAGTAAACAGATTATAGTTATGAGAGTGTAAACCAGTATTTTTAAATAAATATAAAAAAAATTGGCTGAAATTGAATTTAGTTGGTATAAAATTTCATATGGGTTCTACAACATGTTAAAGAAAAATATGCAAATACTACAAAAAAGATCATTTATTATTTATTACCTACTGAAAAGGGAATTGGATTCTATAAAATAAATAAATATGAATTAATAACGATCCACCTGAAAAAACAAATCTTTCAGATTATATTATTTCAATTCCTTAACAATTCCCACCGAATTTTCATTTGATTTTCCTGCACGTAGCAATATAATATCAAATACGAGTGCCATAGTTTTCCCTAACTGAACTAATGACCCAGACCGTAATACGTTACATTCTAATGTGCAGTATCGGGGATAATTCCGTTCTAGAGTCAGTACAGCCACACAAGATTATCATTTTCCCATACAGCTGTCGGTATTTACCAGAAATGTACTGGTCTTCCATTGTGCTCCATCTATTCTTCTGGTCCTCTTTAGGCCAACCCTCCCTTCCCCTCTCTCGCTGTTTCCCCCGGAGCACTCTTCCCCCCGGGGCACTCTTGCCCCTGCTCCATCTTTCCCCGACCTCCCGTCTCTCTGTGGACCTCTGGACTAACCGTTTGTGATGGCGCCTATTCAGGCTTCAATAACACGTTATAGTTCAATTCGTACCCATACTATTTTTACAATATTGAATGTATACCATTTTTCCAATTAAACAATTGATTGTCACAATTTTTCCACAACTACCTTTTACAATAGGAATCACATTGTATAAGTACTGGGAAAAACAAGAAAAAATACTACTTCTACTTTCCCTTATCCGCACCCATGGTGCATAGGGCACTGCATTGATACACCAAGTGCAGCGTATCTTGTTCATTTTATTACATGAAGGTAAGATGATCAGTCTTACGCTTGAGTACCAGTCCAAGGTATCACCCATGAAATATTAACATGAAAATCACATGTAAATAAGTATTAAGAAAAAAATAGAAAAAAATACGTATATTTTCAATTAAAAAAAATAAATAAAAAGTAGCATTTAAGTTCTAATGATTTACTCAAAAATTTCAATTTCGAGGCTGCTTTCAAACAGTCGGAAACAACTGTGCCAGAAAATAGGAAACAAGATTCAAACGTAGATAATATGCCAATCATTAGGTTTAGACTTTTTAATTTTTTACCAACCAATATTTGTCGTCAAAGTTATTTTGAAATAAAATAATTATTTGGTAATATTTGGTACGTACAAAGGTACGTTAATTATTATACTAAATAAATAAAAGTCGAATGTTTAGAAAAAAGCACTTATTCAAGTTAACCCACTTTGATTCAAATCTTTTGAAGCTGGTCAAAAATCATGTGATATAAGAAACTCTTTCAGGCTTAAATTGTATACAGGGCCAGTGGATACAAAATACAGAAAGAACGTGATCCTATTGATGGCGGGATTTAGAAGGAGTTAAGGCGTACTAACTCATTGTCCGGAACAGAAAAGCTCCATAGACGTGTTTTTATAAATCTATTAAGCTATCTATCGGGTCAGGATATCCAACTCTTATTGTGACACGACGAATAATAGTAATCTACAAGATGGCGCTATTTGTAAAGAAGAATTTCTTAACCTGCCTTCCTGTTATTTAAGTGCTTCGTTGTCCATGCGCACTGCGCATGCGTAATGAAATATCATTGGCAAACGTAAACTTTGACAAATAATATAATTGTAAAAGTTCACGTTTGTCGAGTCAGAGTAAACTTTTTAACGGTCAATGTGTACGTGTGAGTCAGAGTACCCATTTAAGAAGTCAGAGTTCACATTTGGTTTGTCGAGTCAGAGTATACATTTGTGAAGTCAGAGTACATGTTTGTTGAGTCAGAGTACACGTTTGTGAAATCAGAGTACACGTCCGTCGAGTCAGAGTACCCGTTTGTGAGGTCAGAGTATGCATTTGTGAAGTCAGAGCACACGTTTGTTGAGTCAGAGTACACGTTTGTGAAATCAGAGTACACGTCCGTCGAGTCAGAGTACCCGTTTGTGAGGTCAGAGTATGCATTTGTGAAGTCAGAGCACACGTTTTGTCAGAGTACATACTACTTTGTGAAGTTAAGTGAATACTTTATGCTGGTGTTTGTTATCGATTGGTCTAAAAAACACGTGAAAGACACATTACAGTCTCACCACACCCCATTACATTTCGCAACAAGATTCTACATATATACTGGCACTATGACTTTCCTATGGTCATAAATGGCGCTCAAGCCAAGATACGATTGCCTCTTGCACAGAACACCACAGTTCTACATAGAAACTTTTTACGATCTCTTTACCTAAATCAAGATATTATATGAGTAGTTTTAAAAATGTCGAGTATTCATGTCACATGTAATGAAATAGTACATAAGTCCTTTTTACGATTTACCCAAAAAGTCTGCTTTTAATGAGTACAGTGCAGTATTTAGAATTCATATTTTAAAAGGATATAAATCCTGTCTCATGTACCTATGTAAAGTTAGCTCTTTACGCCGTAAGGTCATTGTACGTAACTGAAACAGTACCGTAAGAGTTGAGAAATTTTATACAGCAGCAGAGTCCTTAATTGTTGGTAAAATTCACCGTAAAAGGTACAACTTTATTATATTTCATGTACACTGTTGAATGAATGTTTAGCTCTCCGACAACGCCGTAATTGAAAACTTCCCGTCCTCTCACAGTCCATCCCGAAGATATGATTTGAAAGTGACATTCAGAGGAGATCGATTAAATGGTTCTTTGTTATCCATGTCACAGTAGCCGGATACGGTAGTACACATGACTTCCTGGAATACCCTATTATGCGCTTATAGTTATCTGTACTTTGTACGAGTTGATATAGCCTTCTAATCTTCTACCCCGGATGGACACAATTGGAATGAAAACAGAGCGTCTTATTCCCTGAACCAACCTGTGGGAAGCTAAATGTCTAGCGATAGAATAGGCCTAGCCAATGTTCGAATACAATCAATTAACATGTTTGTGCCAGGACGGCGGTATTTAAATCTACTGCGTTTTAAATATTCGAGTATCACACTAACCACATGACATAGTAGTAACTGTTCGAAACTGTGAAAATGACGTACACGTGTAGTTTCCAGATAAGTGGTGTTTTGATTGTATAAAACCTAAATTGAAATACTTTTCGAGTTATTTATTATATACCAATTATAGCCTACTGTATAAGCGTTAAAATTCTTTTTCTTCTTCTTTCATAGCAACATTTGCTCCTAAGTGGAGCATGTGCGACTATCACTAGATCCCATCAGCAGACCCTGGTCACCCTGCAGCTTAGCTCTCTCGCCTCTCCGTAATGTTGTCACAGGCCCGCATTCCAAGCGCATCCGCCGAATACATCCGAGGATGGTCATACGACGGTCTGCCAGAGACGGCAGGTATCCTCTTAAATGAATTTAACTATATCGTCTACTTGCGTTTTAAAATAATTTAGATTCCTCAGCTACATACACCACACTGCCACACACATTGAAACAACTACAAACATACACTATGACATAACATAACCACTTAGTTTGCTCAGTAAGAATTCACGTAAAATTCGGATCATTATTGATTGTACATTTTCTAATATCCAAGTACCTTTGGTGTTATGTATGTATATGAGTACACAATAAAAGCGTAAAATTCTTAGTTCATTGTACCAAACATTTGCCACTGTGGTAGTTAACCTTTAAAATATAAATAAAAAAATAAAACTCCCACACTGATACGCATATTACATAGCAAGCGGTACGCAGGCCGGCGTTAATGCTTTCAAGCCACCCTCCATTCCCTCAATATTAACCTAATAAAACATCCATGAATAACGCTTGTTACCCTGAAGGTTGCGAAAGTCTTGTACGCCACATTCGACGGTAATTGTTGTCTTAGAATACATTGGAAAGCGCATAACCATTTAGATACGCTTTTTATAAGTGTAGGGTTTGTGATGTAAAAAGAGGGATAGCAAGAAATTACAAATAACCAATATGATAGTATCAGGATATTTATAAAAGAATCTAGAGAAAAAATGTTTCATTCAAAATTTTTCTTTTACTTTATCATCCGATTAGCATTTTTACTTCATGGCAATATCACTTGTCTTTATATACCTACTCATAAAAGTATGTATATATTCTAAAGATTTCCTTAGATACCATTAAGATTCTACTGTAAAACAAAGATCAGATTATTTTGTTTACAATTATTCAATATCATCAGCTGACTTTTGTTTTTATAAAATCGAGAGACAGAAGTGGGCCCTATTGTGTTTCTTTCTTGATTCTGGGTCAATTAAAAAATTTCCTGGAGTCATTTGATCATCCTATCACTGATACAGTGCAATTACGAAAGGATTCTTCGTTTTGTCTACTGAGAACGCGTACAACAAAGTTAAGAGACACTCAGTTGAAATCTTGCTTTACAATGGAACCCGGTGTCTATTGTACTATCTACAAAGGATAAAAACTTTTTCATTGTGTGATTGTGTTGTGTTCAGTCTCGCTTGAGTGTGTGTGATGAATAATGTAGGTGCCTTTGTCTTTTACAAATTTAACTCGTATTCATTTCGCCATCCAAAGTGTACTATTGTACTATGGTAAAGTCAGCCCGCACGGAAGAGGGCTCTATAGATTTCAGGCCATCTTTTCAGTTTTATTTAAAAAAAAATAGATGGATAGATATTTTTAATTGTTAGACATTGTTTAAAATATAAATTTATAAAACACGTAAAAGGCACTTAGTGCTGTATATTTAAACAAAATTAAATATCTTTTCTTCTTCTCTTTTCACCACGTTCGCTTCTACGTGGAGCATGTAGACATCACTAGATCCCTCCAGGAGACCAGCCAGCTCTCACGCCTCCTCCCACGTCAGGCCTGCATCCATCAGCTTCGCCAAGTAAATCCGGAAACTGGTCATCGACGGTCTACCAAGTAAAGAAGAGACAGCTCGGGTTGAGGCTCTCCCGAGGTATCCGGAGTACATGCTCAAGTCAGGTCCACCACCGCGACTTCACGACTCCAGTTATTGGAGGTTGCTGCCTCCGTTCCCGAACTCCAGCGATGGTTATGAAGCAAACCTTCTCATCCACTTGTTCTCAAAACTCGAGCATTCTGAGCTTTTGTGAGGTGCCAGGATTCGCATCCATAAAGGACCACCGGCACAATACAGGAATTAAAAAGTCGGTATTTTGTTTTTACAGAGTATAAACTGAAATTCCAGGCAGCACACTTTTGCCCAGTGGAAAGGTGTTATGTCATTGATAACAAATTTCATTAAAAATACTATTGAATTGTCGAATATGCTTCGAAAAAGAATTTCAGAGAAGTGGGATTCCATACTTGAAAAATACTACCTTGCCTAGTGACAATTTGATAATAAGTTAGTGTTATGAAATTTACCCTAGGAAGCGTATATTTTTAGAAAATTAAAATATATGGAAAATAAAATAACTAACCAATTACAGTCAAAGGGAATTCTTAATAAATATTCAAAATACGAAGGTTACATCATCATTTAACTGTTAGTCAAACGTTTCTAGTTTTTTGTTGCTCCCAAAATCCGTTTCAACCGTATATTTGCAATAATAATTTATGTAAGTTTTAGCCAAAAGTATCGCAAAAACTAACGGTTTTTCATTATAATTTTATTCAATAATCAAGACCCATAATATGTACCTAAAAAAGCATTAATTTCACAGAAAAAAATGATCGGTTTACGGGCAATTTTACGTGATATTCACAAGAAAACATTGATGAAAAAAGTACTTTCAAGTTCATGATTATTATTAAAATCATTATTTTGTCACCGTATTTTAGATGCAGAATATAATGCGTCACAAAAACGCTTCGCGGCGATGTTAATCTTTTTCGGCTTTCGCGGTCAGGCGGACTGTTCATGGCTTTTTCGTGTGTCCAATATATGTACATACACCCCCATGAATGCTAAAAAATACCGGGTACAAATATAATAAAAATGTTAATTTCCATTTTCGTTATGTAATCCAATATTATCATATTACGTATACATACAGCCCTAATACGTAATAATTACATTATTTTAATACGTTTTATTCTTTCTACATGAGTACCTACCTAGACTCGGCTTTCTACAGCCTCTTAACATACTGTAATATGTGTAGTAAAGTAGGTTCGTGGATTGGGGGTAACTTTACACTCAACTAAAATTAAGCTAACGAATAATACCTTATAATTAATTAATTATCTACTATTATTTATAAATTTATGTTAGACGCACCCAATTCATACTTATGCACTTTAATTTACTAATTTTACATTGGTTTTTAACACTATTATTATAACCTGTCGAAAAATTCCGCTTTTTTAATGCCTGCATCACATCTGTTCTCCTATATGGCTGCGAATCACGGCACCTAACCAGGGCCCAAAACAGCAGGCTTCCGAGTTTTGAGAATAAGTGTCTGAAGAATATTAGGTGTGCGGTGGTTTGACTTTGTAAGGAACACAGAGGTGAGTCGACGGGCACAGCAAACCTGGTATTATCTACTGGCATCCGGCGAAGGCGTTTCGGCTGGCTAGGCCATATAATACGTATGCCTCCCGAGAGCCTTAACCATGCTTGCCCATTTTACAAGGCATCGGGTTCTTCGGCGTCCTGGACGTCCGCGGTTGACAATCCGTCGGCAGTTTGCGTCAGAACTGCGGAACGTGGACCTGACCTGGAAGGATACGCGAGGAACTGGCGGAGATTATCTTTTCCACCTATTGAAAAATGATTGAAGTAGCGTTTTTTTATTGAATTCATACAAAAAGTATTCCCTCGGTTTGTCTTAAGGTTAACATAGATTTTTCTGTGAAAAATTAAATATTATTTAGTGTACTTTGAATTGTCACAAAGTGACCTGTAAAATACCATGTTTCAAATATGTGAGTATTTAATTGTTCATACAATTAATTTAATTTGTTTTTATCGACATTGGAAGTTAACTGTGAAACTTTCATTTTGTTCTGGGGCTATTTTTAATTGACTTAATTACCTACATATGCAACAAAAAATAAATTATTTAATTAAAAATACGAACACATTAGAGCCTATTTCAACGTCACGTCTCTCATCTGAAGAACTTAATTTCAGCACTATGGGGACTTGTGACGTAGATAGGGGTGCGAGGGTGTTAGGAGTGGGGGAGAGGAAGGGGGCAGCATTTACGCTTTAATATGCTTTTAATTCCCGTGTTAATCTCCCATAGGGTGTGGGGAGGGGGAGGGGGACACCTGTAGAGTGGTACCAGCCAGCGCACGCAACTGTTACCCCAATTTACTCTACGCCGGTTTTTTTCATCCCCCTAGAAAACATAATGTTTGTAACGGACTGTCTGACTTTTTAAACTATTTAAATTTTTGAACTAGTAAAAAAATGGATTTAGCGAGGAAATATCTAGGGTTTTATTTCATAATACCTTTAATTTTGTGTAAAATTGGTACTATCCATATTAAATAAATAAAATTAATAAATACCTTATTCTGTATGAACAACGGGTATTAAATGCCATAAAACCAAAATTATGCCAAAATAGCACCCTACATTATCAATCTGTACTACTATCTTAGTAAGCGCAGTAGTACAATTTCATCACATATATAACTTTTTCATTAATGTACTGTAACTACCAAGTACTAAATACATATTATAGTTCAGAGAGATATCGCCAAATTCTGAAGTAGGTAGGTTCTAGGTATTTTATTAGTTATTTATCATCCGCCATATGCTCCCGAGAGCCATAAAAATTATTTATTCATTTATAATTCAAAAAAAAAACCGTTAAAAAAATACATTAAATTCTCCAAAGAGAAGGTACCTTCATATCATCACATACCTTCATACTCTTTAGGATACTCGTTTAGGCACAAGAAATTATACAAAAATGTATTATTATTTATTTGGACGTACGTTCACAATATGTACTTGTCTATTATACAAGGACCTGTCTGAACTCTGAACTAGCGATTGATACGCTTTCAGGTAGGTAGTTTACGAAACCCATATGCGATGATAAGGAAGATGAGGATCGTCCAATCACCCATTTTAATATAATGCATTCAAAGTAAAAACACTCTGTATAATATTTACATACTACACTTATAATATATCTATGCAAATTTGTCTTTTATCCTAACCCGCTTTGAGCAGTAGGTACTACAGCCCCCGTACAAAGGTGCTCCATTCTTGTAAATTCACCGTCCGTACTGTCACTGCACTAATTATGCCCGGAAAGATATGGGATTCCTCTGTAATCCTAGATCACCGGATCCCGCATTCCCCGGGTGACTTTTTCATTAATTCTTGGAGTTTTCTGCTTTGTAACAATTCCGTTTTGAAATAGGGGTAATGGGGAAACGGGCCAAACTTGTTTTTATAGTGAAAAGTAAATTTTTTACATCCATACATTTTGGAATAATGAAATTTGATACATGTTTAAGATACCATTTGCATTTGGTGTACCAATGGAATGCCCCATGGTACGATTAGGTGCGGATAAGGGAAGGTAAATTCAGTAAATGAAACATTTCGATTTTTTTCAAAACTTACACACAAACCCGAAATTTTTAACAATGTGAATTAATTAACAATTTAAAAATATTAATTATTTTTATTTTGTTCTTATTTTTATTTAATTTTTATTTAACCACCTCAACAGGCCAGGAGGCCCAATTACAGAGGGGAACAACGTCACAAACACCCAGGATTGAGAAAAATCACTTTTAATTTTTGTGTTCTCACCGGGAATCGAACCCGGAACCTCCGTATCGTGAGTCCAGCGTCTTAGCCATTACGCTACGGAGGCCGCCAAATCAATTGTTTTATTTTTTGTTTTTTAAATTCTTGGTGTTTTCTTTTTGTTTAGGTTTGTTTTATTTTTATTAACTGTAACCTTATGACAAAACTTGTGTTAGTTTTGTAAGGACTACTGTCAAATTATTTTTTTCATAATTTTTTTTTAATTAAAAATCGAACGATGAAAAAAAAATGTAAATATAGAAAAGTGAATATTTAAGCGTTTTCAGAGCTTACGACCTGTCGTTGGCTGGGTTAAGTGGCCACATTTCAAATCCAGTTCAATGATTTTTTTAGTTTTATTTGATCAGGAAAATGTATTAATGTTTTGTAAATGACCTCCTATTGAAATGAAACTGCAAATGTAAAAAAGAAAAGTGTACAAGTCCAAAAATTATGTACAAAATACTAAAAATATTTTACTCAAAGTACTTGAAACATTTTTCTTTAAAGTCATTTCTGAAATATCATAATCACTTAATCAATCAAAATAAATATTACACAAAAATGAAATGACCACGAAATGTAAAGTAAGTAGGTTGGTATAATTTATTTTTCATCCCTTTCAATGACTCACACAATACTCTGTCCAGGGCGGGTGGGGTATGAGTTGGGCGGGGGTGGCGGTGGGGTAGGGGGAGGGGATCCCACCGATGAATACGATCTGAATGGATAAAAAGAATAAGCAAATTTGGCTAACAATGGTCCCACTACTGTTTGAAACCGCTTGCCTCCATAGAAATCTCTATACAATACTGGAAGACCATTACTGCTGGACTAATCTGGAGTTTTTGTTCGTTCTCCTCCGTTCCGCATATGGCCTCCTGGTATCCTTGCATCATAACGGTATTATTATTTCACCAAACTTTATCTTTTATTGTGGAAATCGCTAAGGGATTTTCGCAGTTTTATAAAAAAAAAAAGGATAACAAAGGATTCTCCATTTAAGGCTGTTGTTTTGGTTGATATTTCACGTGTGATTCCTTGAACTGGCGCTGAAGCGTAAGACTGATCATCTTAATAATCAATATTCACTGTTCTTGGTGTAGGTATCAACGCAGTGCCCTATGCATTTATTTTTGTGTGCGGATAACGGAGAGTATTATCTAGTAGTAGTCCTCTTTTAAGGACAAAAACGGCGAAGTATAAAATTCAGATATTAAATTTGACGATTTTCAAAATGACTAATTACTAAAATAATAAATAGCAAATATGACAATAAAAGTAATTTATTTCTTCAATGTATCCACACGTACAAGTTTACGTTATTATAACATAATATAATTATTTAGTGGTGGGTGCATTTAGTACTTGAGTATAATGAAATAATAACTAAAGGTGTTTCGTGTCAAAAGTGAATGACAGCGTTCGGTAGGAATTGAATGGAATATAATATTTTAATGAGGACTTTGCGATTAAGGATGGTCCCTTCCGAACCGAGGAATCTATTGTTGAACGAGATATACGAACGTATCAAAATTAATTGAGTCCAAAAAATGAATGTGGATTTAAACGGACAACCAATATGGTACCTAGTACCTAAAGCGTTCTGCTTCATTATCGCCAACATCTGCTGTGGAGCATTGTTCGTTTTTTGTTGCAGTTCGTACCAAAAATTACAAATTAATTGACTTCATTTTATTGAGATATTGGAACGGAATAATTCTAGTTGCCCCTTTTCATTCCGGATATTTACTAACTTTTTTGTCCGCTTCGTGGTTAAGTGGTTAGCACGTTAGGTTACCATAGATGAGGTTGTGGGTTCCGACTCCTGAAGGGGTCAAAATAAAATATGGCGTTTACAGGGCTGCTTTGACCTAATCATCGGCTGGGTAAGAGCCCTATAAACGCCAGAGCATCTCTGTCTATGTTGAGATGTCGATAATGATCGATGCAAGCCCGTCATGGGTATAACCCTGTATTACTCATACATTTGATTTTTTTTTAAATGAATAAAAAAGAAATCTATGCAATCTTATGATATTTTGCACGTATTTCAATTTTTTTGTAAATACTATTTTCAATAAAGCCTAAGCGGCTTGTGCCTTGAAAATAGAATCGAGTCGTGGCGAAGTGGGGATTCGAACCGACGATCTCTGGACTCAGAGACCGCGACGCTACCCACTGGGCCACCACCCGTTCAAATATACATTAAAAATGTTCATAAAAATGTAAGTACTTATCTCATAATAGATCAATAAAGAATTTAGAGATGAATGTTTTACTTATAAACATTTTTTGCAATACATGATCGATGGTGTTTTACAAATAACGAAAAACATAAAAAGTTTTTTAAAAATTGTACGTAGCCAAGGAGAGTTTGTTTATATTACATGGAAGCAAAAAAACTTGAAAAAAACAAAGGAGATAGTTGACGTAAAATGACAAGAGGAAACTTAGATATGACAAATGAACCGGGGTTGTGGCCTAGTGGTAGAATGTATCGCGGATTACCGGATCGGAAATCTTTAGGTTCGAATCCCGCTCTATCTTACAGTTTTGTTTCCTGTTTTCTGTCACAGTTTATTTCCGAATATTTGAAAGCAAGTAACCAAACATTTGAAATACGACTCTGGGTATAACCTAAGAACCTCTAAGTTTCTTTTTATTAAATAAAAATATATATAAAGTAAGTGTATGATAGTAAAAAAATTACAATTTGACAAGATAATCTTCCATGTTTTGTATGCAATGCCGTCAAATGGGTTTTATATACGTGACAGATTTCAAACCACGGATTTTTGAGAAATCGTTTATCTCTTTTGTCGTATTGAATCGTATTTGCATAGAAAGAGAGGCTTTAAAACTTGATGATTATCAAGTTGGTAGATTTGGTAAAATTTTTAGTGTTCCGCACTTGGGAACGTAGAGCGTAGAGATAACAGCATGATTTTTATTAATTTCTGTGTAACTTTAGAATTCCATCAAACAATATTTATCAATAGGAAGTGTCATAAATATGCAACAATAGGTTCCAAAAATATAAGATTAGAAAAGAAAAGAAAAAACTATGTCACAGAATTTGTCTAATGTATAAGGGCATTAAAATATATGAGGAGATTTCCAGATGAAATAAGAAATGAACACAAAATGTAAAGTTTATTTAGGGTTAAATGTAAAAAATATATGTGTGAAAAATATAGTAGTTAGGTATTGTAGCTCAATTGAAAAATGTAAAATGGATGGATAAGAATAGTTAGGAAAAAAAAATTTGGTGTAATGTAATAATATTAGTATATGTAAAAAATATTATACAATAGTAAGTACTACATAAATAGAATTAAAAAAAATCCTATAAATTTAAAATCCGTTTTTTTGGTGTGAATAGTAATGAATATTTGAAAAATTTATGTGATAAATAAATGTTAAAATTTAAAAGCTTATAAAAACGGGTTGAACCGCAAACTCCTAAGCGCACCAAATGGGTTTTAGACGCTACTTACATCAAAACTTGGTTTGAAATCAATAGACGCATCCTTCAACATAATGACCTGTTTTGATAATCCCCAAAATTTCTGATAATCCCCAAAAAAAAAAAATTCGTACCTAAGATATAAATCACCATCTAAAAAAATTGTCCCGCAGTCTATCGAACAATTAGGTTACGTCATTTTAAATATAGTTAATTGAATGTTAGTGGCCAATCATGAGTGGTTGAAATAATTTAGGTAGGTACCGAATAAAACAAATTGATCCATTCTCCGCTCATTTAGGTAGTAATTCTTATTGTCTCTTGTGTTTGGTAGCCATTGGCAGTCCTTCCTCCAGAATGATAATAAAGTCCAACAATGGGCCGATATTAGAGATGTTAGATAATTTATTGGTTCATTTAAACAGCAGAAAGTAAATTAATAGTGATAGAACAATAATGAATATTATCCTATTGTTAATGTAAAAGTGTATTAATTAGGTTGACAGCATGGGAGAAATAAGTGGATCGTTATATCGTACCTGTTGAATTTGAGATTATATTAAATATTTTACTAGGTATATTTACGGTCTTATTTCCGAAACTAATGAGAATATGATTTGAAAAATACATCAATTAAATTCCAGAATCGTTAAATATCACTAGAAAGAGCCCCTATTGATGAGTAATGATACACATAATATTATGTTATTTCAAGATTCAGTGCACTTAATGTACCAATGCAGTGCCTTATGCACCGTTGGGTGAGGATAAGGGAGAGTAGTAGTGAGTAGTTGCACGAATGTTATGTATTTACACAGTAACGTAATTATTACTAAACTGAAAGAAATCAGATTTCAAAAATGTAAAATAATTAAAACCTTACAATTAAAACAAGATTGCACATCCTTTGCCGATTTTATTGGGCATCAAATCGGACAATGTAAAATAGATAAACTTTGAATTACACAACGAAGGGCCTAGTTTACATGGGTTATGAGCAGGCAATCTCGACTCTTAAGTCTCTCAACACTCTTAAGACTCGAAAGTCGTCTAAACAAACCATAAGCATGACTAAACTTATTAAAAAATTGTTTCCTCAAGAACAATATTTACTTAAAAAGAGTTGAGTTAAAGAGTAATGTAACGTATTTAATTACGAGATCAAAAAGTTTTGGCTTTTCAGGAGTACGCAAAAGACAAGAAAATTTATAACGGTAAAGCAGTTTACTACATACGTAAATCATGTTTAGATTTGGATTTTGTTAAGAGATTAAGAGACAGACAGACGTGCAGACCGAATGAAGCAAGACTTTGTGTCAGGATGATGCCAAATAATAGGATGAATTGCACGCCAGGGCACAAATCACCAATATCGACAATTGCTTGTATCGATCGCGTACTGACCTATATCTACATGTCGATATTTGGTGATTTGTGTCCAGGATAGTGCCAAATCAGAGGCTTGATTTGTGCGCCAGTTGCTCGATCACAGATCAGTACCGACTCGGTAATAAGCGACGTGATAACGATTTCTTACCCATGGATGTTTAACGTTTTCGCGATCACAATAAAACACGCGTTAAAAGTTATCGATCGGGATTATTAAACGAGCGCATACTAGTCGCGAGCCATTCCCGAGATATATCTTATTCGCACAAATCTTCATTCAATCTTTATTATAATTTAGCCGGTTTTCGGCAAGCCAAATATTGAGAAAAGCAGTCGACATAATAAAAAATCCGACAAGCGCGATGATTTGACGTTTGACGTAAGGCCGCGATATAGCGTAGATCGGCTCCGCTCGGCTCAGATCGTCAATTCTCGGCTCAGCGATCGCGGTATTGAACGGTATGTCATTGTGATCGCTCAAATCGTTAGCGTTAGCACGTGATTAGCACGCTTTTAACTACGTCGATAGTTATCTGTGCTTGAGCTACAGGATGGTGCCAAATAAGCAGCGTGATTTGCGCGCCTAAATATTACCCATCTAAACTAGAGGTAGAAAGAGGAAGAGATTCCATATACTTTGCATTGTCTCGATCGGACCAGGGGATAATGGTAGACAGTTAGTAGTTGTCTCCGCACACAGAGAAAGTCATTATTAGATCGAAGTATGCGCGTTTGACACACAATAATAAAAGGTGCCTCACACCCCCTCCCTCCCTGAGCACCAACCTGCCCCGTGCGAATAACAAAAGGGACATAATCACATTAAAAAAAGAACAATCATCATAGATCATTCCAAAAAATTGTAATGTACTAAAAATAAATAAATAAACTCATTAAATGAGGGTACAGATGCCAAACCGAAGATTAAATTACTAATATTAAAAGTTTTCCCTTATCCGAAACCAATGGTGCATAGGGTCAACTAATGACTGCATTGATTCCACCGAGTGCAAATATTAACATTTAATGAAAATAGGGTTGAAATGTTTTTTTAAACTAATATGTGTAAAATCGATAGAACGAGTAACGATCTTTTACTAACATAATTTTCACGCTAATTTTTGATATCCCGATTAAAACTCCCGAACGGTTTCGAAGGCAACAACATGTCTCCTGTTTTTTCAAAGGTACAAGTGAGATGTTCATTATAATACTTTAGGCTATGCAAGTTAATGTTTTAAATTGAATTATAGAAATAGTAAAACAAAATTTTAAAAACTGTGGTGGCCCATATAGGTAATATATGTATTTTGATAGAGAAAGAGATAAACAATTATAATTGTGGCTATTGTGGTATCCTATTTTTTTAGGTTAAAACTTAAGTGTTTTAAATTAAATTAAATTAAATCATTATATTCTACAGCAGTGTTTCCCAACCTGTGGTCCGCGGACCCTAGGGGGGTCCGCGAATATATGTAATGGGGGTCCGCAGTCACATCTCTGGCCATTTGACAACTTTTTTTTAAAAAAATATTTGTTTATGGACAGCCAACAGACATACTCACTTATATTAATTTCTAAAATAACGTCCACGTAATAGGCTAGATCTCTTTACTATCTAAAAGATTTAAAAACATTTATCTTAAGTACTTACAAATTATTGTTGCAAAGTACCCATTTTGTGCATAGTTTTTGCTTATGCAAGCTTGTGATTCTGCATTAAAATGTTATTTTTAAAGAATCCACATTATCAAGTTTTTGGGTTTTTAAGAATATTAAGAAAAGAATTATAAGGATTTAGGCAGAAGAAGCATTAAAACATTTACTGCTTTTTTCAAGCACGTACATATGTGAGAAAAGGCATTCTCTGCTCTTGTTTACACTAAAAAACAAATACAGAAATAGATTGCAAGTAGAATCCGATCTGAGACTACAACTGAGTAGTAACATCAACCCAAACATTACTAATTTAGTTTTAAAAAAAGCAACACCCAACCTTCACAGTTTAATAGAGTCTGGTCAGGATATTTTTATATTAGCGAATAAATTTTAAGATAAGACCCTATTAACCGTGTTGGTGTTGCTGTTGTGCGTTAATTATTAACGTATTTTTTAAATTTTGTATTTGTAGTAGGTACTATTATAAAAGTAAATGGTCTCAAAAATTTATTGCTGTTTTGCTGATTTCTTAGGGGTCCGCGGACTGAAAAAGGTTGGGAAACGCTGTTCTAAGCAATAGTCACAGCAACGCAAATTAAGATACCTGTAAAATTTGTACAAGCAATTGTATTTTCTCGGTAAATGTATAGTTTATAGTTTGCTAGACTATTTTTATTTACCTCCCCTAATCATAATTATAAATACCCAAGACAAAGCCGCAGTGAAGCGTGGCCGGGTTCAGCTAGTAAATAATAAGAATGTTGCGGTGAAATGTGGCAACCCTGTTCCAGCCACAGCAGCGCATTGTCCAGGGTTGTCTTCTCGTCCAATTGGTTTTGAGTCCACGTATTTCCCGCTTTCCACCGCGAGGTCATCCATTATGACTCCAATTTATATACCTTTTCACCAGATTTACATAGACACTAGAGTTCCCTCTCGCCCCCGGCCCGGACGGATCTCGAGCACTCGTTTCTCGTTCTTTATTACGGACAAGAATGGAACAATTCGCGGGGAACTTTCATTTCAGAACTCGACTGGAACGTTTTACTCAGGTACCACTATGTTTTTTACATTAGGTAATCGCATCTACAAATTCCATAAACTCACGTGTCGTTATCACGGCAAACAAGATTTAAATATACATATATTATCAAAGAAAACTTATGTTCAATATCTTAAGTACGAATTGGTCTTAACATATAATTTTATGATATTTTTTTTGAAATATTGTGTTACTATTATAAGAATGTCCACCTCGTGGCAAAAGTGGTAGCGCGATCGTTTGGGCTAATGTGCATGAGGTCGCGGGTTCGATTCCGTAGGGGGTCAACCTGAAATATGTATTCACATGTGTTTTCATATTAATATTTCATGTGGGATTTTAAAAAAAATACCTGTGACTCTGCGTGAAGCGTTAAGACTGATTATCTTACCTTCATGTAATAAAAATGTATCAAGATTCACTGAACTTAATGTGTACCAATTCATTATAAACGCCTAGAAAGGGATTTTTATAAAAATACGAAAAATAACGCAACACGACATATAAAAAATCATTAAAATATTACACGCTTAAACTAAAGTTCATACAAGATAACTTGCCTGATCCAATGCTAGATTTGAAGAAATCAATTTAGATAAAAGAAATCCATGCAATCTTATTCTTATGGTTTTTAACTTAAATTATTGCCTAGCACATAAGACTGGCATTAAAATTACATAAAAACATATTTTTTTAAATGCATAAATTTCACCAATGATTCTATTCTTATGAGACATTCAGTAACGTAGCTCATATCCGCATTCGCATCCCTTTCAGCTTTACTTTTAGTGCTTAGGGTGAAACGTCCGCTATAGGCAGTAGGCAGCACAGCGGTCAAAAGGCATGTCCGGAGGGTGAATTTACTGACCGCCATTACCCCCTCCCTTCGATATTTCATATTACAATGTAGTTATTGTTTGACGGCGGCAGCACATTGTTCCTGGTCAGACGGGCCCCTATGAGATGGCTGGGGGTCCTGCCGGCCCAAATTACGCGGCCCACTGGACCGCCAAAAGGAATTGTGTTTTCTCTGTGCCATTATGAAAGTATAATTGTTTAATCTGTACAATGGTAATTAGTGCTGTAAAGTTATCATTTCAAATAATGGCGGATCAACAGTTGGGTGCTGAGTTTGCGGTCACCTTAGAATGTTATGTTGTTTGACTTTTGACTTTGAAACAATACAACAAAAGTACCATGGTAAAAAAAACTTTCCCTTATCGCCACCTATGAAGGGCATTAACATTAGTGCACCATGTACAATGAATCTTGATCCAACAAACAATGAAGGAAACTAGATGCCAATTACGTTATTATAAACCTTTGAAAAATGTAAATAATTTCTCATTGAAATAATTAAATCAAGGCTAAACTCTTTCTGATAAATTCTTTTCAGTGAAAAACACAAGGCTGAAGAGTTTTCTTTACAGACGTCAAAAGAGTATACTTGACCTACTGTGCGACGGGTGTAATTTTTCAGAATTTGTTTATTTTCAAAACAGTTTTGCTATCAAGCTGTAAAATTATTTTCCCAATATTCAAACCTCCAACGTGTATAAAAAGATATTCTTTTCAGAAAAGCTTTACAATTTTTATATGAAGAGGGAAAAAATACAAGTCGCCTACTCCCGCCACTGTTCCCACAATACCTTATGCTTCATTCCAATGCTCGAGCGAGTGTGAAGCCTCCTCTACAAAGTGTCCATTCTCAATAACTGTCAGAGAGGAGGGTTGGAGTAAATAACAATTTCATTTTTACGCGGTCTTTCCATTCGGCCTACCATTTCCCGCCGTCACTATTACGGTCGCGGGCAGGGCTTTTCAAACCGCGAGACAAGTCGAAAGGAGACAATAGGGCGCCCATTTAAAAACAAAAAAGAGAGAAAAGGTTCACTTTGTATGAAAAGTAACCGTTGAAAAGACTGTTTTATTTTCCTTGTGTATTGTTGGGGGTCACAATAATTCGGGACACAATGAACCTGAGGATAGGGATGGTTGGTAGGGAAGGTAGGGGGGGGTCATCAGTTTGGGGTTGGAGATAAGGTGGTTTCAGTTTACCGGAAACATCAGTGTAACAGATCGCGACCGTATTCACATCTATTGATTAGGAACAAAAAGAAAAACAATTTTAATACAAAAATTTCACTGCATCCAGTACGTGTTTAACTATAATACGAGCGTTCGGCTCTCTTCAAGTAGACTTGAAGAGTGGGGGGGCTGAATTTCTAGAAAGAAAAATTAAGTATAATTCAATAGTTTATATTATTTAAATGTTTTTATTCAATAAAATTTCAATCATATTTTGTTTCACTGCATCCAGTACGTGTTTAACTATAATAAAACGTTAGCAAATCAAATGGTTACCAATTATCGCAATAAAAACAATTTTATATTGTCACGAAGAATCGAAAAGCACGTGAGTGGTATTTTAAAATACTAAGTAGTATATCAAGTAAATAAAAAAATAATACATTTTGGAAATTACCTTTTCATATATTTTTTAGTTTCAAATACACAGTTATTTTATATTCTTTTAAACGTATTGAAAACTTTTTTGTGATTCGAAGAAAGCATGTAGTTTGACAAGGGATGGTTTTATATTATATTAAAATAAAATATCTCCTGCGGGATTCATTATCTACTCCTAATATTAAACAAGGCCCTAGAGGTGATTTATCTCGAAAATGGGCTTCTGTAAATTATCCAATAAATAAAAATATCTTTGTTTTTTCCCCGTAATAATAGTATACTTTTAAATATTTGGAAATCATATTCAGAATAAATTAAGTTGTTAGTTGTAATATTTCTTAGATTCATTAAATAATTATAATATTATTGAATGAAAGGCAGATATAAGAGACACACAATTATGTATAACATGTATTTATTAAATATTATTATGTACAAAGAAGAGAACCGATCTTTAAGATTAAAGAAAAATTGACTGACAGGTTGTCAGAAGAATTTCCATCGGGTAATATAATAATATGGGTAATATAATTTATCTTTAATTACAAATATTGTAATAATCTTCCTTTTTTTATTCCACACATAATTGAATTAACTACTAACGTCATGTAGTCATAATATAGAGTTGTTCTTATATGTTCTTCTAATAAGCGGAGTTTTAAAATAATTTTAAAACATTCAAATGAATAAATTATGGAATACAATTTTATGTAAAAAAAATGACGTACAGGAATCTCCTATCCTAAGTAAAAAAAAATAGCCGACATCACCAGTTAAAAAAAATAACGATAGATAAAATCAAAATTTTAATAATCAGTAATGGAAGGAAAAGGGGAAAAGGCTAACGAAACGTGTTTTGAAGAGTATAGCCGTCTTACCAACACTAGGTACTTGGAAAAGATGAAAAAACAGCGTTTTAAAAAAAAATCTGTATATACGAAACCGTTATTTTTAGGGCATCATTGTACAAAAATGGAAGAATACTTAATTAATTAATTTTGTGTAAAAAATTAATTCCCTGCTATATTTATAATGGGGTTAAAGAAATTAAACCCCAACAAAACTATGGCCAACTTACCTAGACATACCCTTAGTGGACGAAATCGTAAAATAATCTTCACAGCCTAGAGTTATGAAGGTAGTACAAGTTCAGAACTACTTTTATCTAAATAAATAAGTTCAGAAGATTAAGATATGCAATTAGAATAATATTGTTCACCTGACACACTTACCTAAACGCGACGTTATTTGTAAAGGCTACATTTCCTGAGTGGTTCCGCTTTACAATTCCAACATCCGTAAATAATTCACATTGTCCCCCGATTCGCCACAAAACTTAAAAAATAACAACCCCCCTTTTTCACAAGCATTTTAATCTATTCTCCTCCACACGTTCCCTATCCACTCTCGCTTCTCGGTGCAAATGGAATCCCTTGAAATCTTTGTTCCTCTTCACACACACCACTCACCTCTCTCCTTTCATCATGCCAGGAGTGAAATAAAAAGTGGAAAGAAAGAGAAAAACAGTGGACCGTTATTAAGACAGAAACAGCACTCTACGTGCACCGATTAAGTCCTCGTTTGCAAGAGGCATTGTTGTCGTCTCGACACTATTGAAGGTCCGGCGGTGCCAAACTCGCGACCCACAGATCTATCTTCGCAGAATCTCACCTCGCGTCTTTGTTAATTTATCATTGGTCAGTAGATATCTTGTGAGTTCCAGTTTCATATTGCGGAATGCATTTTAAGTCTATCGCTCTGCAGAAATTGGTGGTAAGTAAGAAAGAGTAGATTGTACTGAAACGTGTCGTGTATATTACCAGCAATTTTTTATCAGATATATTGTTAATTTAAGTATAATAATTGGGTTCTTCCCGATTTTTTTATTTTATTTCCAAAAATTGATTGAAAAATTTAAAATATCAAGGGAATTTTTTAAATTTTTTTTTACGATAGTCTTATGAATTTTTTTAAGCGCGCGGTTTGAAATAGCGCTTTTTCAAATCGCTCGCAAATCCTTCATTTGGCGCGCAAGCGGTGTGATGTCACAGCAATATAGGCAAGGCCTACTAGTACACTAAATAGGCCTTTGAATATAGGCGCTCACTTCATAATGAATTTCACGCCTTTCGCGGTGGACGGGTATGACGTCATTAACCAATAACGGGCGTTAAAAATCATTCGTATTTTCGTGTTTTTTTAAAAACATAAATATATAAATGAAAACAACATTTTTGATAATTGTGTTTTATATCGTTGGAATTGTAAAAATATACTTATATATATTTTAATATTTTTTTTTTTTTTAAATTTAGAAATATTTATAACGTTTTTAAGAATATTCCGAGCTATCGGGAAAAACCCTATTGAAGTGCAAACTACGTGGTTAGGTACAGTCAAATTCTAAGATAGTTGTATACAATAAAGGTTCCGCCGATTTAAAAAGTTTGAAAGACATTTCGCCTGAAAACTCATTATTGGCCGTAATGGAACTCTTTCAGCGTTCGTTGTGAGGCGATTGTGAAATATGTTGATAGTCCCTTTTGTAATGGATTTGGTCGGGCGGGGGCGAGGGAGGGCGGAAGCGGGGAAGGGTTGGGGGGGAGGTGGAGGACTCATTATGAAATATGCTCCGGCAAATAACAAAGACTTAACTGTATAAAAATTTAATTGTGATTTTGTTCAGACGAAAGGAAGCTGTGTTACTTTATTGTTCTTTTAAATTTACATTTGCAAAACCAGAAGCTTACTAATTTTTATGTGTTTTTATTTCATAAATTAAAGCGGTATTTGAATTGAATCTATAATAAAACATATAACATTAGTATTTGACATATAAACGAGTACCACGTAATGTTTTTTTAAATGTATGAATTTGTTTGAATAAGAAAATTGCACCTTCTGAAGTCTGTTGGTTGCTCACATTTTTTTTTCCTAAAAAAATTGAGTTCTTATGATATTATAAATGATATGCTCACCCTTTTCTATTTTTTAAACATAGTTTAACACGTATCTTTTTCGAAAAAGAAAACCAATTCATAAAATGAACGCCTCTTAAACAAGTGAGCGTACAATTTTTTTTTAACAATGCAAAATTATATTATAAATAAGTGGTTTTCTATAGATTTTCTACAATTATTACTGTGAATCATCTCAGAAAATGCATTTTTCTCTAGCGATTGAGATTTTAACGATTTTCAAAAAAGGAACAAAGCTCTTTTTATACCATTCTGTTACCTTCACCAACGGCTTGTTTAGACGTTCCATTTTCCATCGGCCTTTAAAAAACTGTGAAAACTTGTGTGTTGCCCTACCGTGGCGCTTTGTTGTGTTCCCGCGCTTTTATTACGATTTGATATTGCATTCCATTGTGGTGGGGCGACATGTTTTCCATTACGGCTTTGGCGGGGCGGGGGAGGGGGGGAGGGGGGAGGGCTGGATGCACAATAGGTGCCCACACACGTCAAACAATCGCTGATGGTTTAATGGGCGCACCAGTGTACCTGAAGACCGAAACTCACGTGTACGAGGCCCTTTATTTTTCTAATTTCTATTCCAATGGGCTTAGAATAGAAACCCAAATTTTCTGTGAATGCAGAAAAATAAATCCGTTCGTAAATCGTTCGTAAATCGGATAATTAACAAGCGACATACAATCATTAATAGTTTTTATTCCACATACGATCGGTGACATACAAAATCCTTACAAAAATCAAAATTAAAATTTTTGTATCTTAACTAACTAACTAACCAACCATCACGCCATTTCTCCGAAGGGGTAGGCAGAGAGGATAGAATGGCACACTACTCTGTCCTGGCACACTTCTCTTGCTTCCTCCACATTCATACATCTTCTCATGCACGCACGTCGATTATTCCGACTTCTTACATGCCCACTTTCAAGCACTTGTTTTACTTGATCATGCCATGTCTTTCTCGGCCTTCCTCGATTTCCTCATTTCAGGCACAGTCGCATCATATATTTTTTTAGCCGTTCTTTCATCATCCATTCGCTCTATATACCGAACCATCGTAAAAGACCTTTCTTAATTTTGTGGATAATGCTTATCTCAGCCTTGCACTCTGCTCTAATTTAGACATTCGTACACCTATCATACATAGTCTTACCACACATTCGCCGGAGAGATCGCATCTTTGTTAATAATGATCCGATTTATAAACGGATTGCACCAATGTTCTTGTAAATTTTTGTTTTATTTTTCTGAATTCACAGAAAATTTTGGTTTACTAGTCCAGTATCCTTAATATTATGCATATTATATTCGATTACAAGTACAGGCAAAATAATGTCAGTTTATAAAGAAAACTCACATGACTAAAACAGTTTTGTAGCTATAGCGGGCGCGGGCAGTGCACTGAAATTCATTAAAAGTTTATTTCATTAGGATGTGTGGGATGCGACGGGCTACCATGCACAAGGTCACGGGTTCGATTCCCGACGGGGTCAATATGAAATATTTATTATGTCATTTTCATGTGAAGAATATTTCATACTATTAATTTATTATGTCATTTTCATGTGAAAAATATTTCATACGTGATACCTTGGACTGGCGGTGAAGCGTAAGACCGGTCGCCTTGCTTTCATGTAACAAATAATCAAGATTTACTGCATTTGGTACCAATACAGTGCCCTATGTACCTACCACTTCCTTCCCTTATCCACACTTAATGGTGTGAGTGCAGTGTAACTTAATAATTTTATTACATAAAGGTAAGATGATTAATCTTACGCTTCGGTGCCAGTTTAAGGAATCACATTTATTTTTGTTGACCCTCTACGCCGTAGAGGGATTTAAAAGTAAAAAATGACGAAAAACTAATATTTCTAAAAAAACATGTATTTACCAAGGGTTCGGTTCAATTTGAATACATTAAAAAAGAACTCGCTACAAAAGTTTGTAAGCATTAAAATTTATACAAAGATTAAGAAACAAATTTTCCCTAACTTTTCCATGGTATTCTGACTTCCAATAGATTGCGTCAGTTCGTCTGCGTCTTCGCCTGACCTTCACAGCATATGGAAATGGCCTAAACATCGGATCCCGCCCCCGCCCAAGCAAATATAATATTTTTTGACATTTCCCGGAGCTAGCTTTGCCTTCGCCCCACCCGACCATTTTGCTATTCGAAATTAACGCTATTCATGCCGATTTTGAAAGACACCATTGTGGCTACAATTTAGCTCTTATTCAGAGCATTTTCAAAAGAGCCCCATACTCGTATTGCGCTGGAGTCGAGGGTGGGTGAGGGGAGGGGGAGGGTTAACCAGATCCGGAATAAGATTTACATAGGCTCAAGTAAATCGTCGAACAGACAGATCTCTTTAAAACACAGTGCACTTAATGATTAATTTTATTATTAGTCATTTGATATTAGCTCTACAACCTTACGAACTTTTTCGCCGGAGTACTTCGGAAAGTTGATCGTAGTACGGGCAGCGTCATAATATGAAGTAATCTGTATACTACATACATGTTACAACTTCGATCAACTTTACAATAGGTAATTATACATATTTAAAAAAAACATGCTAGGTTAAATTTTTGTTTTAATATTTTAACGCTATATCCTCGAATTAAATACATACAAAAACATAGGACTAGTAAATAAAATTCCCCCCTAAAAATCGTAGATTAACATAACTTTTACTGCCACTTTCTCCTTTTTTTTTAAATTTTGTACATATCAGACTTCCTCATAAAGTTGAGCGTTTAAATATTTTGTTGATTCCCCGGCAGGTATAACTCTTTTAATGATTTAATTTATCATCTGAAATACACGAATCTCAAACAAATCAGGAAAACCCAGAGCGACCAACCGACAGAATTTTTTAATTGAACGGATATAGAAAATTTACTACCTGCTAACCCAAGCGAAGTGTGAAAATCGCCCTCCTTCTGTCTACCCCTGCGCTACCCCCACCAGGAAGTATGAAGTGTTCGTCTCTTTGACAGTTGTTGTGAATGCCTAAGTAACAACTTGGCCAGATATACACGTGACACTGACTTGTATTCTCTCATATTGAAGGCTTCGGTGTTTATCCTATATATAAAGTACCAACCCTTTATAAATTAATACACTTCCTTTATAATATTTGCTATAGATAAAGTACCTGCAGATCATAGATCCGTTGGTATGACTATAGCATAGCCAGAGTTCAGTAGGCTTCCACCAAGGGTTGTATTATAATTAATTTTAACAAATTATTTTTAGTCGCCCGATAAATTTGCAGCATCTAAATAATATAACTAATATTACTCAGCGTCCTGATAATATCACTCGGCTTATTTTTAATGAAAGCTATTCTATAATAACGCGAAGAAATATTTATATTCAATGGGCAAGATTCTTTATTTTCTTATAAGTTAAGCCATCAATAGAAATCGCACTATACGGAGAAAATTCCTTTTTAAGTTTTGGGGAAACTTTTCTAAAGAAATTTTCCATAATATCCTCACAAGAATGAAGCGTTCTTCGAAACGTTAGTTAAATTGAGCCATCTAATTCAAATATATGATTATTTTTTTGCTTGGTTCATGAAATACTGTTTAGAAAAATCCGTTCAAAACTATTCCATTGCATGATATCACTAATACTATTTTGAATATCATAAATTCTTCGGTTCACACTAATCTAAAGTACAAGTTCAATTACGATATCCACAGCCATAACACACGAAACTCTAAAAAACTATACGTATCTCATTCAACTAAATTTGGCGTAAAATCTTTAGAAAGCATTGCCCGCACTCAATTCAATAAACTACCAAACGAAATTCAAAATCAAAAGACGGCGAAATCCCAAAACAAAGCACTAAAAGACTACTTTTTAAATATTTTTATTAATAATGATAATGGATAATTTTTCTATATTGTTCCTTTTGTTCCTTTTGTGATTATTGTATTTTTAGATTTAGCATTGGTAACTCTGTAATCTGAAGTATTGTAATATTTAGTCTTTCTTTTTCTAATATCTGTCCCAGAATGAGTTTTGTAACTCAATTGGGAGTGCAAAGTATTTTGTACAAATTAAATTAATAAATAAATAAAATATGTTATTCCACGTAATTATAGGTTTTTCGATAGCAATGTCCGAACTTTGACAGGTAATTTCTCTGATGTTTTAAATGTTACTGTCATTCTTCGACATTGTGATCTCTGCCATAGTCTCCATTTTACCATGGATCGTTACACCACTTTACAACGAGTCGAAGTTATTAAAATGTATTGATTTACCCTTAGACTTTTTTCGTAAGACTGACCATTTCCTGACTTCCCTTTAACTATAAAAAAAATTAGCTATTTAACTTTTGAACCCGTTATTCTACCTTATTTCATTACCACAAAATCTGCTCTATGGTATCAGTGATAATCTCGTTCTGAGCTTTTGCGTCTATGATTCCTTCTTGCAAACATAACTGTCATGGCGAACGGCCGCATTTTTTTTCTTTTTCAGGCCGACCCGGCATAATCCTGGGGAATGATAGACGTAATCGTAAGTGTTATAGCTTTTTAATATTAACTTCCATCCCCGAATCAAAACTACGTACTAACAGCCCAGTGGAACTTTAATCTTTTCAGGTCTAATTCCCTCCCTTTTTTATGACCTTACTCCTGACATAATATTAGAATATTATAAAATTTAAAATTGGCCTAGAAATCACTGAATCCGGGGGGTGGAAACCAACAGCTATTCACCGGGACACATTATCTGTTACGTTACCTAACCGGTACATCAGGAACGCAAATATTATCCCATATCCGTCATCGCTCACGCGTGAAATTCTTTGTAATTCGTGTGAGGATATATTTACAATTTTGATGCGTGAATAGGACTAATTAACAAATGACAAAACCTCGTGCAGGTCCTGATGTGGACACTGCACTCCTGACGAACACATGGATTCTTCACCTCTCTTCAAAATTTCACCTCTAATAAAATTAAATTCTTAACCTCCAAATCACTTCGAAAAACATCTCAACACTAGCCTGTTTTTTCTTTTAATTTCGACGTAGAACTTTTTTAATTGTAAATTCTAGTAAATTGAATGATTCTATGGATGGATTCATTACTTAAGTAGTCAACCTATATTTGCAATTATATTTGTTATATCTTGTTTGTATATATTGGGCTTAGACTGAGATTATGAACACCTCCTTAAGAAAATTGTAACCATACTTATATTTTAATTAACATTTTTGTAGTCACTTATTGCTCATTTTCATATTTTTTCAATTCTAGGTATATGGGATCATGTTTGTCAATAAATTCTGTAACTTTTTCGTATTTTCATAGATCCTTGCTTACACAGAATAAATATTTTCGTGAGTCTTTTGCTAACTGATTGATATATGCAGTGTGATGCGTATGAGGTTGTGGAGCCAATAATTTAAAAGCCTCTCACCCTCTACGTTACAGTACTTGAAAGTGGACATGTGAAAAGTCGGAATAATCGGCGTATGTGCATGAGAAGATGTATGAATGTAGAGGAAGCAAGGAAGTTATGTCAGGACAGAGTGGTATGGCGTTCGATCATCTCTGCCTTCCCTACGGGGAAATGGCGTGGTGGTTAGTTAGTTAGTTATGAAGAAAAAAGAAAAAACAAAAAAACATATTTTACGTTCATATACAATTTCCTGATTTAAAAACATAAAATAATAACTTATATTTACGCTCAAAAAAATGCACATTGTAGTATTAAAATATCACACTTTTGACAGGCTACACAGTATTCTAAACAAGAAACTGTACCGTTTTCTGTCCCGTATAAAGTCTGCATTAGTATCTCGTCGTCGTATTTTTCTGAGCAAGCACTTTTACAAGTTGATCTCTGGAACTATATACAATAGAAATATTTTGAATGAGATCGGTTTGTATGTTCCTTTCTTCCCCTAGAGCGAGATCTCATGCGTTATTCTATACACCCAGAAGTCGTACGAATGCAAGTCGGAATTCTGCTGTTAATAGAGCAATCCACTATTTTATAAATAAACAAATACTTGAGTGTGGTCATGTGAAAAGTCGGAATAATCGATCGACGTGCGTGCATGACTGAAGATGTATGAATGTGGGGAAGAGCAAGGGAAGTGTTGCCAGGACAGATTGGTGTGGCGTTCTATCCTCTCTGCCTACCCCTTCATATGGCGCGATGGTTAGTTGTTCGTTACTTTTTATACAGAACACTCGATGTTAACATATACGAGGTTTGTCCGGAAAATATGTATAAAAGTTGGTACGATTTTCGCACACATTTCTTCATTTCAAGATTTTGTCTCAAAATTTCGTGAACGATTGTTTGGGGATTGACAGCTCGTCAGCAATCATTCTGACTGTCAATCTACGGTCTTTAAGAACACAAGCCCAAATTCGTTCAACATTTTCATCAGAACTCGATGTCGACGGGCGTCCTGGGCGAGGGTCATCTTTCACTTCTTCTCTGGCCTTCCTGGAACCTTTTTAACCACTTGTTCACCTTTTGGTTCTTTCAGAGAATTGTCTCCGTAAACTTGTTTCAAACACTCAAAAATCTCACGGCCATTCTTGCCTAGCTTTGCAAGAAACTTGATGTTGATGCGCTGTTCCTCAATCAGAGAGAGCTCCATGCCGACGGCAGGTGAAAAAGGGTAACTTTCAACAAGCAGCCGCACACTCCTACTTACACGCAGAGCGCTCTGACTCGAACTGAGCGTTGATAGGATTGGTTACAGCAGTAGTGCCCACTGGCGGTGACTGCAAACTGTAAAATAAAGTTATTATTCCAACGTTTATTCCTGCTGCATTATTATTGCATTGTGCTATCTCCTCTATTGTGCTGCAGTGAATCTACTCTTGCATATTAAGTATAAAATACACGATTTGCGAATTCGAGGCTTTCACTCAAAAACACAATACATACCATTAGCAAAATATACCTACACAAAAATGTTATATAGATAGTATGTACGTATTTACGAGGTTACGATCTTATACAGTGGCCCGCTGGCATCCCGCTAGATACAAGGATTTAGGGACATCCAAAATGAGACTGAAACGTCCGATTGCTTCTGTCATGTGACACTCCGCACACGCGACCTAGCTGTTAAAGGAGATGACTAATAACACTTTCGCCCTTCACTTTACCCGCATAAGTCCCCTTAAGAGTAATAACAAAACACGCTTTCTCAGTCAATACACTCAAACTTGTCAAAAAATCATTGCTCTTATGCTAAAATTCCAGGGAGAAAATCGAAATCTTTTAAGTTGTCGACTATTAACTACTGATGTGCCGGCACCGAGAACATTTCACATAAGGGTGACGCGCCCAAGAATAAACTGCACAAAAAAGATGAAAAATGAAAACGGTTTTTTTCTCAACAAATAACACAATCATTTTTAATAGCTAGTGTAGTAAATGTTAAATTAATAATAACATTCATATTTTATTTTTAATTAACAAAATATGTCATTTGGTTACGGCGCGGCGTCGTAACTAAATCATCAATATCGGTATCAATAACTGGCAGCCAGAAATGTTAATTTTAGAAACATGATTTTTTCAAGGATCATTTTTTTTTCTTAAAAAATTGCGCGGCCCCAGTTTATAATTGGGCGCGTCAACCTTATGTGAAATGTTCTCGGTGCCGGCACATCGGTAACTATAACATTATGTGTAAAATGTTTATTAAATTGAACTTTATATTTATGTAGCATTTTGAAAGATAGTGCAGTCGATTTAGTTGAAAATGAATTGACTTTGAGTCTTAAAAGCCTCTTGATTCAGTAGTACCTACCTACCTTTGGCTTTCCATATAAAATGTGTTTTTCACATAAAATATTTCATATTATGTGATAGCTTGTACAGGCACCGAAGGATAGACTGATCATCTTGCCTTCGTATAGTAAAAATTATCAAGTTTTAATGCACGTTTTGTACCAATGCAGAGCCCTATGCCATCTTTAGATGCGGATAACGGAAAGTAGTAGTAGCGGTAGTCATTTTAATTGCCATTGAGGCAAAAAAGCACAATGAAGGGAGAAAATTTACAAATTTTAGAGAAAAACTGTAGAAATTTGAGACTGAACAACTAGTAATTGTAAAAACTGTGGACTGCTATAAAGATAATTAAATGATGCATACCTATCTGCTTTTTTTAAAAATTCGTCAATGACGTGACATCGAAATCTGCTATCGATTGTGTGGGTAGATTTTAGGTAGGTACTACCATTAAAAACCCTAAATTTAGCCACATAAAGCAGAACTGTTATCCATTTTTATGCCTTTTCAAAACGATATTACTTGTATTAGCATAATGCTCCCGTAGTATTTTTTTTTCAATCATTTCCCTCTGTAACTGCGCAATGATTTTTTTTTTTTAAATCGTAGCACTGATTATCTGATAATGGTGAATTATCATCATTATATCGATAATAAAATGGTGGACATCCATGTCCATTCCTCACTGGTGCAGTCCTACCAACCACCCGCTCAACAATGTCCCCTGATAGACAAGCGGGAACAATTAACGCATTTTCCGCGACTGTTGTGATCAAACAGACAATGGACGCATCCATTGTTGGGCTAACAATGGCGCACTGCGCTGCTGTGTATCTGATGCCTAAATTTATTTAACCCGAATTTATTGTCATTCGAGATATGAAAAGGGTTATTTTCGTTTCGCTTTGTTCAGCTCTATGATAAGAATTGCAGCCTAACGCATTTTAAGCGATGACCTGCAGTTAAAAGCCTTTTTTAGATAGGTAGGTACCTACTAACTACACATTTTTCATTTAGATAAATATGTTTGTTATTATCGAAACTATCGGATTTCTAAAATCATCAGCAGCTCAAACCGCATAAAGTATTCAAAGGCGATATCTGACGTAAATGATATAATATAAATTGGCACGTAAAAAAACCCATTGAACTGCACGCTGCACTCAAACACTACACATATTTTATTTTGCTAAAAAAATGCATTTTAATCTGGGAAACTGCACCGAATTTTACTATCGGTAACTGCAATAACTTAATATTTAAATTATTTAATAAGTGATAAGAGTTGATAGCACAGTCAGTGATGGCGTGTGTCGGGCCATTACCCGTGGCCTGTGTAGCAGCAAAGGAGGATAGAGATACCTAAATATTCTTTATACATAACCTGTTTCCCTCACTGAGGATATCCCATTATTATTATATTTTTTTAAAAAAACTCACAAGTACAACTTCAAATAGAATAATAAACACAATGACAATGTTAATAGAACAACGACATTCACCTATCCAGGATATAGATAGAACCTAGGAACTAATAGGTATCTACCTACATATTTTTTTCATCAGTAAATACTGAAGGTGGCTAAGGATATTACTGTCATAAAATATGGGGAAAAAAATATTTTTATGACAAGGGGAGGGAAAAAATGAAAGTAGTCCCCACCAGGGGTACCTAGGACCTATTTTTTCTACTAAAAATAAGTTTAAGTAAACAATATTAATATGATTGAGTTTTTACTGAAAAAACAAAGAGATTGAAAACAGGTACGTACACTAGGTAAAAAACAGGGTTTTTTTTTTTTTACTAAGCCATAAACCCAATTTTTTAAAATTTTTTGGCCAAACAAAAATAATATAGGAGGAGGTAGTACGGGCAACAAAACGGGAAAGCCCCCGTTTAGGGGGGGCAAGCGATAACAAGCGAGGGTCGAAAAATGCCATGTATTTTTTACAATGGATTGGGTGTCAGTAAAGGACAACAGAATTTAAAGGGCCTTAAAATCGGGAGTAAAAATAAGGGTTTTCAAAAAGGCTAAATTGGCAGTGCGTAATAGAGTTTGGGACCAACCTTATTATGGAAGCGAAGCTGGGGTTGGAAAAAAAAGGATGAAAGTAAAATATGAAAGAGTTGAAATGCTATCTCACAGCTATGTGTGGTAAAACTATGTAGTGTATGATAATTTGCACAAATGTGAAAATAGAGCAGAGATGCCAGGCTGCGATAAGCATTATCGACAGAAATAAATAAAGGTCTTATAACGTTGGTTCGGTCATGTAGAGCGAATAGGATGATGTGAAAGAACGCTAAAAAAATAATTGATGCAACAGTGCCAGGATGTATGAAGTCCTCGGACGGGCCTAGAAAGGACAAGGCAAAGGATCAAGAAAAACAATGTGCATGAAATCGGGGCATGTATGAAGATTCGAACTAATCCGATGTGCGAAGCATGAGAAAGAATAGTATGAATGTGGAGGAAGCAAGAGAAGTAAGCAGTGACAGATGTGGTGTGGCGTTTCTCTATCCTACTCTGCCTACACCTTCGGGAAATGGCGGGATGGATATTTAGTTAGTTAGTTGTATAGGTATAGATAATAGATACTGCATTTTAATGTTCCGCACTTCGGTCATTTCGCTCGCCTCCCGAAAATGTAGCCTTCCCGTTACCTAATGGAAAACGCGAAGAATCTCATAATAATTTAATCAAAACGTTTCATGCTAGACTCGTAGAACGAGTCTTACCTACCTTTTAAAATATGGACCGTTCATATAAATACGGACTATTTAATATGGTAAGTTTAGATTTTAGATTCTAACCTTGGAGGAATCACTATAAAAATAATAATTCGAGCATTAGGTTACCTACCTCCTTTGGGTAAGATTCTAACTTTTCGCTAAGTTATTGCTTATTACTGACATCTATTGACAAGACGCTTAAGCTTGTTCTGCGCCGGCGCGGCAGTGCTAATGAAGCAAAAACTACTTTACCGACTTTACTATTACAACAATTTTGTAGGTATGTAAGCGCGATATCGCGAATATGCCGTTATAACACAGAGCTATATATTAGAAATTAGAGAAACGATTGAAGGGGCAAAATCATTTACATAGTCAGCGACGCTCTGGCGCACGACAAAATATAAAAGCTGTTTTCGACCGAGAAAACAGTAACCTGTATTCTCGGCCGGTACAATACAGCCTAAATGTCGGTGGTGGCGCATGGCGTAGAAAACTGCAATATCTGCCGGGAGCAGCGAATTTCATATTTTTCTTTGCATAAACTGTTTTATCTGCCGGTAACCGCTAGTTTTATATTTTGTCGTTACGTCGGAGCGTCGCTACATAGGGAAGGAACAACTTGTTTTAGTTCTCTACTGAATGATTAGTCTATGTCTATAATATAAAAGTCAATGCGCTAAAATAAAAATACAGACCTACATAATCAAAGGTGGATGGTGGAAGATGGAAAGGAAAACGGTGGCGGCGCGAGCGCTCAGCGGTCATAACCTCCATTATGAACTACTGGTACCAACCCTTATGGATGGAAGCTGGAAGCGAAGCTGAGTTGAAAGAAAAAGAAAGTAGATCTCTCAGGCGAATGTGAAGTAAAACTATATATGAATGATAGGTGCGCTAACGTCCAAACAAGGTCAGAATGCAGGGCTGAGATAAGCATTATCCACAAAATTAAGAAAGGTATTTTACGATGGTTTAGTCATGTAGAGCGAATGCATGATGAAAGAACGGCTAAAAGAATACCCATATGATATGCGAGGATTCCTGGATGTAGAGGTCAAGGAAGGCCTAGAAAGACTTGGCATGATCAAGTAAAACAAGTTCTTGAAAGTGGACATGTGAAAAGTCAGAATAATCAGAATGTGGAGGAAGCAAGAGAAGTATGCCGGATGCCAGACAGAGTGGTGTGCGATCTATCCTCTCTGCTTACCCTTTTGGAGAAATGGCGTGATAGTTTGTTATGTAAATACCTACCTACCTTTATAATCAAATAAGCTTGATGCATTATCATTAATATTATTATCAATATCTAATTAACGTTTTGAATAAAAAGTACTTAATGAGCAACCTATACAATTTATCCTTATAAAACTTGGCTAATATTTTAATGGTTGTTTTTGTTTGCTCTGTCAATAATATTATTGAGTACTTACTAGATACCTTATCAACGAAATAATAATATGAGTAGGTAGCTTATCTTATCAGAATTGATTACTGTGATAATAAATAATATGCATGTAAATGCAAATAATTTAATGTGCCTAAAATAAAAACAAAAACATTATAATTATAAGCCAAATAAATATTAGAAACTCATAATAAATATTATTAAAAAAAATGTAAGTATACTTAGTATACCAAATAAAACATGTTTGGTTTTGTAAATCAGCATCGCTATTTAGTAATGATTAGAATAATACCTAATCAACAATGCTGATAAGTAGGTTCATGTGTTAAATATTGATCATTACAGGAAGTCAATTTACCTAATACTGCTTATTGACTCGAAGACAATGTTTAAAATTTTATATATTATTTACTACATATGTAATATCATCATCATCCATCATCTACAGCCCGTTGAGGTCCACTGCTGGACATAGGCCTCCCCCTGCCGTCTCCACTCCTCCCGATCCTGCGCCGTCCCCCATCCACTGTCTACCCATCAGACTTCCTGATGTCGTCCACCCATCTCATCGGTGGACGTCCTTGAGGCCTCTGGTTCCTCGGTCTCCACACCAGAACGCGTTTCGTCCATCTGTCGTCCGTCATTCTGGCTATGTGACCGGCCCATTTCCACTTCAACCAAGCAATTCGCTCCACCACGTCGCATACCTTTGCCTGGCGTCGGATCCATATTTAATATATCTCTCCGTTAATATATTTTTGATTTAATTTTTTTTTATTGAAGTTTGATGCAGGCATAAATACATTTCAAATATCTTTTCATAGTAAAGATTATAAATATTCCTCTCGAAAATGGTACTTCTTAGTGTCATTAACGCATCGTACAATATGGCAACAGTTCTGAATTTTTTTTAATTTGTCATAATTGTATTTAATGAGTTATATCATCTGCCAACTGTAAAAATCTTAACTTCGTGAACTTGCAACATTCAAGGAGAAGCCTAACGTAATTTCCTCATTATTTACATAAAGACAGATATTTTAAAAATATGCATTGTTGTTCAAGTACTATTAGTTAACAATAGGTATGCATTAACTTAAAATTAAATGTTGTTTTAAGTCTCCTCCTCGAAAGTGGCTGTTCATGGAGTTATGCAGTTTAGGCAAATGATTTGCGTATAATTAAATAAATAGATGACCAAATTGTTGCTAGGTAAATCAACTCATTAAAAAAAACTGACCTTATTTAGCAATGTTAGTTTTTCTTAGTTAGGGATAAATGTTCAAATAAAACACAATAAATACATATAAAAATATTTTATTAAAAACATTTTGGTAACATTTAATAAGAACACTTAGGTAAAAAATAAATTGACCCATAAAATTATTTAAAAAGAACAGCCAGAAGTGGAGAGTTCACGGAAATAGCCGGAACAGCAAATAATAAATAACATTATAGGCAAAACACTGTCTAATTGACAACCATAGTTAAGGCATCGCAAGAACCATAATATTAAAGTACCGTTAAATACCTATTGCTAACATTAAAACACAATGCCTACCGCCTATTGAATTACACATATGACCAGTTTGCTAACAAGTGTACAACTCGTGATATGAACCTTCCTGTTAGTGGGAGAGGCGGTGGGAGGTGATCTGGCATAGGAATAGGTCCAGTCAATGGCTATACTTAGCGGGAGTCAATGGTAAGAGAATACAGGATCACCGAGTCTGGGGGCTATACTCTGGGAGGAGGAATCGTGAAGTTTAACAATGGCTATACTTAGCGGGAGTCAATAGTAAGAGAATACGGGATCACCGAGTCTGGGGGCTATACTCTGGGAGGAGGAATCGTGAAGTTAACAATGGCTATACTTAGCGGGAGTCAATAGTAAGAGAATACAGGATCTCCGAGTCTGGGGGCTATACTCTGGGAGGAGGAATCGTGAAGTTGACAATGGCTATACTTAGCGGGAGTCAATAGTAAGAGAATACGGGATCACCGAGTCTGGGGGCTATACTCTGGGAGGAGGGATCGGGAACTTAACAATGATATGAATATAATGAAAAACACAGCGATTGCATTAAGATTAATATAGAAACATTACCCTATTTAAACATCAGTTAGGGTACACTTATAACGAGTATTATTGCAACACAAATGTAAGGATTAGGAGTTGGTTCAAGAGACACAAATGTTTCGCATTTAGCTACATAGTTAAACTACAGTCTAGAAACACCCCAAGGGGGGGGGGGGGGGGGGGTGGGGGAAATATTTAATAAAAAAAAAAAAAGAATAAAACTTAAACTAAATTTGAAACTAGCTAATAACTTCTTGGGCTAATTTTGATACTAGTGATATAAGGTATTGTA